>KK502677.1:48664-80154 GCA_000688735.1 Glossina austeni
AACAACAAAAAAAAAAAACAAAACTTTTTATTTTTTATTCTTCAATTAAAACAAATTTTTATTTAATATTATTTTTATATTTATATGTACTGCACATTACTTGTATTTCTTCACCATTTCTGTTCACAATTTTTGCTCATTTCACTTCATTCACACACTTAAAACCGTTTTCTATGTGTCCGTACGTGTGTGTAGACAAATGCATACATATAGAATCTTTTTCTATATATTTCTTTTTTGCAGTCAACTTTGTATGCACATCCACGTTCGCGACTTTGCCATTATTATTATTGTTGTTGCTGTTGTTGTTGTCGTTGTTATTATTGCTGTAAATAGCTGCTATTTTTATGTTACATTAGCGAGGGCTAAACATGGACTTGACTTAATCTGCACACAATGCACCGTATATGTCAGAGAAAGAAATACGCTCGCTCCCAGCCCCTCTTAAAAAAAAAAGTTCTGGACTATTCAAATAAAGTTTTGCATGCCGTATATAATATTTTTCCCTTTACATTGCAAGAAATTTATTTTCACTTTTCTTGTTGTTATTGTTGCCGTTTTTCATTTTCACACTTCTTTAATTGCACGCATCGCTGGAATTGCTTTATTCTTACGCTTATGTCCCTCTCGTATAACTTCAATACCTTTGCAACGAAGAACTGTTTTTTTTTTCCTTTTTTTCTTTTATATAGACAGAAAATATTTGAAAATTAATAAAGAGAGAGGAAAAAAGACAACCCACACGAACGCACAAAAATCTCAAACTAAATTCTAAGAGTTTAGCGGTGCAGTGTTGCCAAATTTGTATTTTTTCAATTTAAAAAATCCCTTTGATGAGCAGAGGAACATATCGATTTCGATAGATAGTTAGATGTGCTTACGTTGCCACAGGTCCACATTAATACTAATTTAACCTTAATATCCGTTATGATCCTTATGACTGTTTGAACGCTTCGAAGAAATTACAAAATGATATGTATTTTAATTTTGGATGCTTGCTATCTTGTGAATATATGAAGTATGCCCTAAAGTATGCAGCGAATACAATTTGTTTACTAGGTTTACCAACAAACGCCTTTAGTCTTCTTTAATTTCTTTCTTAATCTTAATCTTTTCTGTATAATTGAAGCATTTGTTAATTATTCTTTGTCCTATTAGTTTCGATTTTTTATAAAATCTCTTCACAATCCTTCACTCTGTCCACTCTGTCCGATGTACAGTGAGAACTAGCACTAGTTAGTAGTGCGGCCACGGAGTCGTGTGATGCTATTAAGAAATGCTTATTGCGGCAGTGACAATGATATGTTCCGCGTCTAGTATGAGCGACTAAATAAATACGTGTTTGCTACCTTCTACATCTTAACAGTTATACGCGGTAAGTATAACTTCTATCTATCTTTGTAGAGCAAATTAAGTTGACTACTATAAGGTGTTGGTTGTTAGGTCGAGTCATATGTAATTTCCGATACACCCAGGCAGAATCTATACCCACTTTAGATTACCGAAACAAACTACTTTTTGTTTTCGCTATACCGCGCGATGAGGATTTAGTTAGCCTTCTGTGAACTGTACTATGTGGTCCATGTTACCTTCAACTGTTTTTCTTAACCTCTGAGTGGAGAGTCAAAAGGTGCATTTTCTACATGTAATGTAATGCTTTGGGTATTTAAACAAGGCAATAGTGCTAACGGGACAGGTGAAGAAATATGTAGCATATACGGTAAAGGATTGATAACTCGGGCAGTTAGAAATTGTTCGTTAAATTTCCTTAAAAGGCGAACCGAGGACGGGACGTCCTTCCGTCTTTGATGACAAACTTTTAAAGGCAATATGGGAACAAAATCCACGCTAATCAAAAAAGTTGAATACCTCACAATCAACCGTTAAATTAATACAATTTTGTTATTCAATGAAAACAAAATAAATGTTTGATAAGAAAACGGAAGTTACTTATGAGTCGACCTAATATGTTGTAATAATTGCCTTTATGACTACAATGATAATAAGTTGATATAGGTTGGTTGGCTGCTTATTGTGCTGTGAAGAGGTTTCCAAGTACACGCCTAAATCAAGTCCATAAAATTTATTGATGTTTCCGAAAGAATTCGTATTAATGTTCATTTGGACGTTAGAGAGTTGATGATGACAAAATGATTTTGGCCGCGTATGACGTTGGACGAAATGATTTATAGCAATCCGATAATTGCCGACGAAACCTATGTCAGTCCTGATATTCATTTCCCACATATCGGCTTCCCCGTCAGCCACCGCCCTAAGTGGTTCACTGTATTCTGTAAAAAAAGTTCCCTGGGAAAAACAAGCAAGAACATTATAATCGGGTAGCGCCGACTATTGTATACCCCCTACCACTCTGCCGACTTCAGTTAATCGCTCGTTTTGATAATAATACACCAAAAAGTATACATTATTTTCATGAACGGTTAGATTTTCTCTCCGTATAAAAATTTGCGTTCGTGATAGCGCTTATACATGCCGAAGTCCAAAAAAATAGACCTATATAATCCAAATTCACTACCGTTGATTTTGAAACGCTAAAGCGCTACTATGAATAAATTTGCATCATAAAATATTAAAGATAAAGCCCCTTTTCGAAGAGCTTGCTACTCATGTGACATCTTATATAGAGTGGACCCAAGAAATAGACCCATGTGGTTCAAATGTGGTCTGGTTCACACAAATTTTCATCACCAAAAATAAACAATTAGGCTTTTTTAGCTTATAAGGGTTAAATTTCGTGAGTATCCTTATGTGCGACGCATAGCCCTACGTGGTCTAAAGTCGATAAGGTGTATTTCCTTGTCAATTTTCACCGTGAAGTATTGGAAATTTGACCTTCTATGAGCGGGGGTTTGGACCAGCCGATCCAAGGTTTCCACACCAGTTTGAAATGCCGAAATACTATTACTTAGCCACTTTTGGCGTAAAATTTTAAAGATTGCAAGCTTTCCTTCTATAACGATTTTTCAGAACAGGGTGAAAAAGCGAACCGATCTGAACCATTTTCAATAGCGTTCGTCCTTGGACCAAAGTATGCTTGTGTACTAAATTTCATCAAAATATCTCAAAAACTGCGACCTATAGCTTGAATACAAATATACATGGAGAGACATCAGACGAACGGACAGGCTTAAATCAGTTTAGATTATGATTTTGAATCGATCGGTATAATAAAAGGTGGGTGTATCTTAAGCCCTACTGGGTGTTACTTATGTCCACAATAACTTAATATATCCTGTACCAAGTGTGGTGCAGGGTATGATTATTTTGAGTCATTTTTGCGTAGCATACTGTTAAGAGTTCCCCAATTTGTTACGCACCGTGCTTTAATTAACTTTCTTCTAGTTTTCTACTAAGGGTAGAGTAATACGTGCCGTTTCAAGTGATTTATTTTAATTAATTTTTTTATGGATAAATGAGATATTTTGACCAGGCAGCATCGAATTTCAGAAGGGACTTATTCGAAAGAAAATGTTGTGAAATATGTTGCCATAGGCAAATATTTGCCTGGAATCTAACGTAAATGGAAAAGAAGGATCTCGATCGTTTCAGTCGTATGATCGTCATAAGGTTAAGGTGACAATTGAAAACATGTCTGAAGTCGAATGCATTTCTTTCTTGTTTTTTTTTTTTTTTTTTACTTTTCAAAGGGGCTTGACATGGCCAATTATACACATATATATAATTATTTATTTGACATACTTAATAATAACGGAATGGTGTGTTCGTTAAAGTAAACAATCATAATTTCTTAATTTAAAATGCCTTACATTTTTTTTTTTATTAAATCCGTTAATAAATAAAATAAAATGTATAAAGAAAACTGATTTTGTCTTTTACTTAAACCCTTATAGTAGAAAATTATTTTAGGTGTTTCGATGCGATTCATTTAAAATTTCCAACAAAATAATTTAATGCTAATGAGTAAGTCTATTAAGAATCCATCTTGTCATGTCTTTTAATTCTTGGAAAAACTTGGAACTTTGCTTGATACCGATAAAAATGTGAAAAAATTACCTAATAGAGAATAAGAGACTTGACCTTCCATCCTTCCTTCATTGCTATATAGAAATACCTATGCAGGTATTCAAAGCATTCCATGTGCTGGAATGTGTGCATATCGTTACTTCAGTGTACGTCTAGACTTACTTCATGAGATAGATAAAATAGTGACTATATAATTATGTAATGGAATTCAATCGTTAAATATATATAAAATACTTTTGACTTATGATACGATGCATACACTATTGTCCACAAAAATATTCTCTATATTATGTAAAAGGAGAAAATTTTAATGAAATTTGCTTTAAAGAGCGGTCTATAAGGCACTACTTCGGCTTTATAATCTCTGCTATCCTTCTCGTCATATTACGAAATTGACTTAGCTACGTATCTGAAAACTAAATTTCGATTGCGAATATTGAAAAGACAACTTGGTATGTATTCTAAGCGTTCTACACTTTCGCTACTGTGCACTTCCCGCTAATAACTTAAAAATAAAATTTATAAAAATTTCATTATTGTTTAAACATATTTGTGAGATTTTGCGTTAGTGATGACAGAAATTTTCACCATATTGATAGGTTGATGGTAGTGCATGAAGATCTCGTTGATAGTAAAGATTGTGATGTGACGATGAGCGTCTAGCCGGCATGGGACGACAGTAGGTATTATATGTTGGAGCATAATTATCGTCTTCGTTGCTAAACAATGTAGCCGTCGGTGGGGTTGGCGGTGATAGGCAATTGGCACATTGAGTTTCTACTTCTTCTTCGCCCACCTCTTTATCGGCTACCGTCCAACAAAGGGTAGATTGCTTTGTCGAATCTTCTGAGGAACGTCTGCGTTGAAAACATTTTGTCGGAGGTGATGCAAGTGGACTGACGGTACGTTCGTAACTGCCCTCATCGCCGCTATCAACACCTGTCCTCAGAAAGGAACGACGTTTTCGCCGGCCACGTTCATCTAAGGATGAGTTGTGTTTAATGTGGTCCTTCAAGCAACTGCCTTGAATTGAGTGATGACGTTGATGTGTCCTCTGCAGTTCAGCTCCATAATTATCATAAGCGTAAAGTTCTCGCTGCTGTTGTTGCTTTTTGCGTTGTTTGTGTTCATTTTCTAGACGTGCGCGCCATTCTTGAGCTGATACTTTCTGATTGTAAAGCGATAAATGGGACTGTAGTTGAGTCTGCGAATTGTTATCGTACAAATCTTGATATGAGCTTCGACGCCAACCTTCTTCATAACGTCGTTGGGTATGTTCGTCTTCTATGGTTTGGCGACGCTGAGAACGTGACGAACTACTTTCGGAAGAGTCTTCTCCAGAAGTGCCAATACCTAAATCCTTTTCATCTCCATAAAGTTTGTATGGAGTGCCGAGAAAATTCTTCGAGTCATACGGAACATTTATCCCTGAAGCCGATGTATAGCGCATAAAATACGAGTTATTAAAATCTTTCTCTGCCTTCAATTTCTGCTCTATACTGGTTAATTCTTCTTCGTTGGCCTTACAATCGCGACCGGTCCAAGTTTGCCAAGAACCAGGCCCGAATAAGGACAAAAGCACCGGTAAAAGAAATAAGCCATGTAAGGCTCCGAACAGAATAACCAAAAATACCATTTTGAAAAACACCAGAAAGATGTAGCTTCGGGCCAATAGTAAAGCTATAATGCCCAAAATAGTTGAACTGGATCCTTGAACAATTGGTAAACCTAAGGAATGCAATGATTCGCGTACCCGCGCCCGGGGACTTTTTTTATTCGATGACATGTATGTATAGCAAATGTGCGCAGTGAAATCTACAGAAAATCCAATGCACATAATTAAATTTATCATGGATATTGAATCCAAGTTAACATCCCATAAAGCCATATAACCGGCTACACCCAATTCAATCGATATCACCGAGAATGCAACCCATAAAGAACACAATATATTCGGTATGAATATAAATGAAATGATCATCATTATCGCGGCGCCAATGACCATAGCTTGAAGGGAGGTCGGACGCACCAATTCAAATTGATCGAAAAAGACAAAATATGGATGAAATATGGTTGCATTTAACGGAGAGTTTTTACAAATTCGCCGTAAGTCGCGGACCATTTCTTTTTCATGATTCGTATCTGTAATGTTGACCGCTTGGATAAGAAATCGCGAGGCTACAATCTGAGTTTCATTCTCGCTGAACTTTACATCCAATGAGAAAGGATTACCAGGAAATAGCCAGTACTCCTTGACAGCATTGATAAATTCTTGTTCGCTATTAAGAGTTATATTCAAATAATCGTTGTTTCTATCTACAAAAGATAAAAACGACCGTATCCACGATTCTGTATATAAGGACGACGTAACATAAGATGTGTTCTCCAAATTTCTTGTTAACTCTTCAATTTGTCCTTGTACTTCGGGATCAGAATAGTTTATAGGTCCGGTTATTATAACCTACAATTAAGAAACTTAGGCAAATTTTCAAAAAAACTCACCAAAAAAATATTCGTATACCTGCATACGGTAAGGGAACTCGCGATAAAAGTCATCTTCTCGATCGAAGAATTCCACGGAGTATGAATCGGAACGGGAAAGTTTCCTCCTCTCCAAACCCTCCTTGATTTGGGTGATACCAAAACAGGCCCCCACGAGGTAGGCGGCAAACACTATGATTATAATAAATTTACACCATTTATTGTTAATTATCGCGGCCAGGTTGTCTCTGAAAAAAGCCATTAGCACATGATCCTTGTTATCTACTGGATTATCAGGATCCTCACGGTTAATTCCGCCCGCGATAAATTTCTTATAGAAATAGTTACGCTTTTCTAGTAAAGTAAAACGTACAGAATTTTGAGCAAAAGCAAGACGTAGTAATAGTAAGCGGCCCACCTTTAACGGCTACCGACAATGCCTGAACTTTGCAGCCAAAGAGAGCGTGACGATTTTGATACTCTCTATATCCGGATATAGCCATGCAGGCAGCAAAAAAGGTTATATGCCAGAGAAAGGTGAAACAAACGGCAAACACTGAATATTTGCAAAAAATTTGCACTGAGCGGAATGGACTGATGACACCAATCCAGAAAGATATCATATCGGTTAGAGAAGTGATCGTAATGGACACTGCCGCCTCAGACATCATCTGACCCATGCGTTCGTGAACCGACATCTTTGGCGAAGTGCGTCGCCAGGCAGCTAACATAACAAACGTATCATCGATTCCAATACCTTCGGTTAAAGTTATTAAAGCTATAAGCACTTTGAGATTTATTGCGAGAATTCAACCCACCTATCATTAAAAAAGGAGCCGCCAGATTTATTCCAATAAATTCGATACCTAAATACATTGCCAAACCAAAGGCAGCACATGTAGCCATAACTGCTGATACGTTTCCAAATAAACCCAGCCAAGGTTTTGACTTTACCGGATCACCCATCATACAAGTGACCACACTACGAATCGCATTATAAGTAGTTACAGTTCGAATAAATCGTTATTAAAACTCACCTAAATAAAGCCATCAAGATGAAAGTGGAGCTAAAGTATGGCACCACGGTTTTTGTGTTCTTTTCCAATTCGTGATCCAAAGTCCGTGAAGCAAAATAAGCCACTGATATATGTTTAAACGTTCCCGCCTGTTCAGCCTCACCCATTGCATTCAAAAATGTTTCCTCCCATTCGGCACCTCTACAAACAATTTTCAATCGTATTGGAACGTAGTTTCGAACGTAATTCTTTCTTTAAATAAACATACCGTTGGTCTTGCCTTTTTGTGTCGGCTGTAACAAAGTAAACTAATTGTATAGCTGGTACACTTAATATCGTATTGTCCTCGTTGAGTTTAGTTCCGCCGAAGAAGACGGGAAAAGCGTGAGCATCCCACGTCACCGGATTGAACATCAAAGGAAAGGTTAAATTCAATTCACCCGATTCTATCTGCAAGAAAAAGTTGAAAAGTTCGCGTCGTCATCTTGTAAATTCGCAAAAGCCTCTTCTCTTTAATAAATCGATATTTCATAAAATTTATGCTATGAAAGTGCAACTGTACCAATGATGTGCTAATATAGTATACAACTCCGCTATCAGGAGAAATGAACTACCGGACATATCGCAATCCTAATTTTCCTATAATTAAAAAAAAAAAAACGACTTCAATCATTTAAAACGATCAAGTCTAACTAAGATTTCCAAAATATAAGAACTCATCGGGAGTAAGTTACCGCAAAAACGATTAAAGAATTCGGAAAAGCTAAATTTCTTACCGCTAAGCTGCGGTAGTTTATGAGTAACGAGAGAAAAGCCAGGAACCAGACTTCTCAATTTAAGGACGATTTAGCCCGTTTTCGGTACTAACCTGCGTGCAAGAATCCCCAGTCTATTTGAAGATGATAGCTTCATTTCGCGGCCAGGAGAATGTTGCAAAGGCAGACAGATAGATAGACGGACATGTCCAAATTGATTCAGAATTTAATTCTTATCAATGCTGATTTCAGATTACACAAAGGCAGACAGATAGATAGACGGACTTGCTGAAACTGATTCAGAATTTAATGCTTGCCAAGAATATATATACTTTATGGGTTTTTGCAAGCCTTTTTAAAAAATGTTGGATCCTCATTTTTCGACGGTGGGCACAGAAACAAAACAAATTCACGTTTGGCTTTCAAGCGAAAAATTTCAAGAACACCAGAAGCAATCAAATCCGTGCCATTCCCAAAAAGGGATGACTAACACGTAATCACATTGAGTTCAACATTGTTTGTAAAATTCAAACATAAAGAAATTTCATAATCATGTTTGTGATCGAAAGCTATAGAAGAAAAAAAATTGCGATTGTCTTTTGCGTTTGTCTCAATTATTTCTATATCTCGAGCCTACTGTTAACGAATCACAACTATTTTTTAAACTTTTACTCTCAATAGATCAGAAAATGTTCCTGCCATGTATATCTGAGTGCTCGTAAAATGATCGGATCGGAACCGTTTTTAATAGTAATCGTCCTTAGGGCAAAATATGTCAATATATTAAGTTGTAACGAAACCTGCAACAATAACTCCAAGAATTACAAATATATTCCTTTACTTTAATAGCAAAAGATCTTTGAAAAATATTAATAAGAGAATATAGAAAGATATTTATAAGCACTTACATCGTCCATTATATAATCCAGATTTAAAATATCATTTTCGAAACATTCGTTCTCCCAACGAGCGCACGCGTCCTTATAAGTAAACCGTTCGCCATCATAGAGTACTGTGGCGTTTTGTATGATATCATCTAGGCGACGTAATTCTTGAAAAATCTCCCGTCTGATCATATTTTCGTTCCCATCCTTTGAAGTTACTATGACGCGCCCAAAACGACCTGCCAGCATAGTACAAAAGTTATTATTGTTGTTTTTTTTTTCTTTTTTTTTTTTTTATACAATGTTTCGCAGTATTTCTTAGAGCGCATTTTAAACGCCGCACCTAAACAGATCTTAACGTTACGTGCCATGATAAGTAAGGAAACGTATTTCAAGTTTCATCATTACCGCTTAAATTTGAACATAGCAGAACGAAAATCGTACGCTGATTGAAAATAAACATCGCTAAACACTAAGTAGAGGTGGTGTTATATACTAAACGGGAATGACTCAAAATTAATCTCGCATCTCCTAAGGGGGAGCAACGCGATAGATAGAAGTGCACAAATTTGCTTTTATTACTTACTAAGAATGGAAAATTATAGTGAAATTATTGTATATTGAAAGTGTCACATCTGTGAGGATGCTTACTTGTGTGCATGTGTATTAGTTAATGCTTATATGTACTTATATCAAGAGTAATTGTATACCAGACAGTTCTGCGGTCATCTTTTTAAATTCCTAAAGAATATTGTGTTGCTTGAAAAATTTCGATTTCAGTTGCAAATTGAATTAAAGAGCGCGGACAATCATTCACATCTTCATTTATAATAAATAAGCCTGGCATGACGCAATATACATACATACATACGCACACAAACACACACACAAGCAACCACACATTAAAGACGATACGCTGGTGAAATTTCAGCAAAATGGAAAATAAGAAAATATTGCTTATAAAGGGATGATGAAAACAGCCTCGGGCCAGGGTGCTAACGTCAAACTTAGAAGTGGTGAAGTGAAAGTTGAACCCAAGCACCTAGTTCCTACCTAGTGAGGTCACATCAGCGGATGGTATGATATCAGACCTCAATACGCGGTTCAGTATCTAGGCATCAAAAACTATAAACAGCGAACACTGACTCTGTCGGTTCCGATAAGCAGTGCCACAGTATTACTTGAAGCTGGCCAAATTTAAAGTTGGCTAGATTGTCTATAGTGCAGAAATGCTACAGACGCTTGGAGATGGGCCACATTGCAAGAAATCGCAAAGGAGAAAGTGGTAAAATGCTGAGTAAAATGCAGTGAAGAAGGCCATCGAGCAAGAGAATAAACTAAAAGATCGTGCTGCGCTAGGTGTAAGAGATAAAGTAAGCCGTATAACTATCCCCTTGCTGACACAAGCTGATATAATTAAAATCCGATCGAGAAAGTGACGCAAGTAAGCCCCAATCACTGCTGGATAGCTGGACAAGAGTTGCTTGCATAAAATGTTAGCGAACCATACTCAGTGAGAGCAGATTCGAACTGGATGAAGGATAAGTCAAGCAAGGCGGCAATGTGGCAATGTGGTCAACAAGCTTATGGCATACAACCTATGTCGTCAGACAAAGGACTTCTTTGAATGAAATGCTGTATGTATATGGGTGCTATTTTCTTCCCGGTACGAACCAAGCTAGTTTTGAGGCAATCACCTATGCGCTATCCACAGACGCGCAGGGCACAACGCCAGTCCTCATCGCAGGCGATTTTAATGTCTGGACGACAGTCGACCAGCCTAAAGGGAAGATCATTAGTGGAAACAGTTAACTCCTCGGTCTTGTAGCGCTCAAGGAACGGACCCAGCGCACGTTTAGCAGCGATGGCCGCAGATCGGTAGTAGATGTAACCGTTGGCAATGGGTGCGTACGTGTGAGCGTGGTGGGGTAGCTTTCTATATGACTTAGGTGGAAAGTGATTATTTGTTCTTGCGTGCTCAAGGTCGAAGCTAGCCCTTGGTGTAGTATTTGAAATTCGTAATACAGAGGGAAATTGGGAAAGTTCCTCTCCCAGACAACCCCGTCACAAATACGCAGCATGACCTAGAAAAGTGGAAAGACGACCAGCATCAAGGCTCTTAGATAGCGCCTACAAAGCGATTCTCTCTAAGAAGACATCTCCAAGCGGTAGAGTCACAATGTAGGCGAAAGAAGTGTAGGTGATTTTTAGAAGTTTAAAGTGCCGCAACGCCCCCCATGCGTGTCTGTCCACGCTTTTCTATCTCAAAAGAAGAACACACACGTCTATCAGAAAATCAATACAATTTTCGGAAAAATTGCTCCACAGTAGATGCGATAAAAGAAGACAGTTTGCAAATAAAAAGTATTGTGCAATAGCAAGGATGGACATAAAAAATGCCTTTAAGTCAGCTAACTGGGAGCATTTAATGGCTGCATTGAGCAGATTATAAACACCTTCGTACCAAATGCGAATGGTTGTCATTTATCGACTCCATAGAACGCTATTATATCACACATCAGAGGGTACCACCAAAAAATACATAGAGTCTCTGGCCAGTCTCTTATTTTCGATTATTTTGTATGACGCAGTTTTGTTTGTCGGTGTGCAGAGGTGCAAAAATCGTTGAATAAGCTGATGTCGTTGCGATGGGGACGGTAGCTAAGAAGTTAAGCCAATCAGAATAGAAGCGATTACGTTTGTAAAAGATTTGCTCTGTAAAAATAAAGTACAGCTGACTTCGGAGAAGACAGAGGTAGAACTAACTACCGCTAAATATCCTGACAATCAGCCAAATGATCGATGTCCGAATGACTTTTGCCTCGCACATCGATAAAGCGTACAAGAAAGTGAGTCAGATGTCCGCTGTTTTAAGTAGGATGATGGGAAGTATATACAGCCAGGACAAAAACAAAGACTGTTTTAAAGGAAGGTGAGGCAACGATAACTATGTGTGCAGCTCCTATGTGGGTGAATGGTATGTAAAAAACGTCATTTGAATATTCCGATTATATGCAGAGCGAGGGCATAGTGCCTTCCGCAACGTCTCGTACGAGGCTGCGGAGTGACGCCAGCTAAAGTGGCAAATCAAGCAAGCGACAGACACGAACGATTTTCAAGAGAGGAAAAAAGGGATAAATGTACCAGGGAAGCTTGCACGTTTGCAAGCATGGCAAACTGCCGAAGGGCCTATAGACTGATCTCCAATGTAAAGCAGTGGAAAGAAAACACGGCAACGTTGACTCTTTTCCAACGAAAATTTAGAGTGGACACCGTTGTTTTCGACAGTGGTTGCATAACGGGAACCATGTTGGCCAAAGTGTATGGAACGAAATGAAACTGCTGCACATGTAATGTTGTAGGGTCCAAGGCGAGGGAGATGACAAGTCAACCCCTAAGAGAAAGATTGACGCATGACAATCCAGTGGACAACCGTTCGTTCTAAGGCGTAAGCAATACTTTAATCGAAAGAGCGATAACGAAAACTTACATAACAACATAGCAGACGATTTTAGGTGTGGTTTAGACGATTATTCTAGCGCAATACTGAACAATCGTCGAGCGGTTTTAGCGCAATGAAACTTCTAAATCAATTTAGATTTTTAATGCTTTCCCACACTTAAAAGAACACTCACACACACTTGCTCACTTTTATAAAATGAAAATAAATTCACTTGCATTAATTTATAAGAACTTGTGTACTTAAAGAAAGAAAATCGGCACAAGATTTTCATATTTTTTGTTTTTGTTTTTGTTTTTGCAGTTGCTTGCTGTTTAAAAGAGAACAGAAATTAGTTATAACTAACCGGGTCGTGTTATTCGTCCCACATTGAAGCGATGAGTGTAATTGATTTTGAAATACTGTTCGACTATCGCACGTTCAGCTTTACCCTCACCGTTGACAGGTGAAAATAAATATTCCGGATCGATTTGATATTTCAATTGTTGATATCTGCAATTAAATATATTTTCTAATTAATTGACATAATTGAAACAAAAATTACGACTTGTTTAACTTGCCCGGTCATGCATAACATTGAGAGGAGTATAGGAACAATTATAAAATATCCTGGATATTTCGCTATAAATATGCCCAGATGGTAAAATGTTTTATTTAATATTTTATCCACGCAAGATATGCCGCAAGCCATCTAAAATAAATAGAAAGAAAAAATTTGAATAACAATTAACTTCATCCACTTATGCATGTAGACGGATACAGTGGTTGATGAAAATATTGAGCGAAAATTTATATAATTTTTGCTTAAATCTTGAGATGACAGTAACTTCGCGCAATTCCTTTTACAATATATGGAAATAAAAAAAAGAGCATATCCGACAGAGAACTAATTAAGAATTGCGGTGGATCTACATTTCTATAATGATCCAGCGACCAATTCTTACCTGAAATGATGCTAATGATTGCCCCCTCTAATGTCAGCTCTCTAACAGCTCCCTAAGGAAATCGACAGACTATTGCTATCCTCCCGAGTTTTGCGTCGAATCTGAAGAGATCAAAGTCTCCTAAGCCTTAAAGTAATTCACAAATGACGCATGCGTCACCTCTTTTTAAGTTTTATAGATGCGCTAAGATCTATAAACTTTGCCTTTGACAAAATGTAGAGTTTAATAGTAATAATCTACTCGCTTATCAAAAATGGAGCCATTTTCTTAAATTGGAAGGACTATACCCTTGCTCTTAAGAGAAATTAAAAAAAAAAAAAAAAAACCAAAAAAGATAAATTTTGATAACCTATAATATTGTGTGCGGGTGTGGCTATAGGAGATGTGGAAAATACTATCACATCACCAGGTATTCCTTGATCGATTTGGCCCGTTTTCAACACCGAACTATCTTGAAAGTCTTGCAATATCCTTGCCGAACTAAAGGTACGCTTGTCTCAGGCAGATACACAGGCGGACTGATATGCTTCAAGCGATTTGATGTTGATCAGGAATATACATACGTAGACTTTTTTAAGGTCTCTAAAGCTTTTTGTGGATATTACAAGCGTTTCGCGAAACTGAACCTTCCAAACATGAAGTGATTTATTGCTTTTTTTTCCTTTCCTTACAGTCGATAAAAAGAAAAAATGTTCAGCTTTTTTAAAGCCAAAATTTCCATAGATAGCTCTCGCAAGACCAACGTTTTTGTTTTTGAGTTTCCTGATCCACAAACAACAAATCAAAAATGTACTAATGATATGACTAAAAGTTATTTGAAAAACTGTTTAAGCAGAGAATCGATTGTAGAATTTCGAATTATCCTTTATTGGAAAAATCCTGCGGTACTCATTAGAAAATCTTGTTTGGCAGCTACACCGACAATTTCAAGGCAAATCAAATAAAAGCGAAATGAGGAGGAGAAAGCAATTGCGAAGAACGCAATATTTCGAGAAAGACGCGTTGAAAATATGAATTTTGTGGAAATTTTTCCTCCTTGAGTGCATTTAACAATTTTCTGTATTATGCAATGGAAAAGGCAGCGGTATGTTTGAATTTTTCTTTTATCTTTAAATTGCTTGCTAAGTTATCTAGTCTGCGATACAACTACACATGTCCACTGGAAAGTTGAGTTGTCTATTAGATCGTTGAACGAAAAGTATCTAAAGCAATTTTATAAACAAAGACATTTTTTGGAGAGCAATTGATTCAGTTAGTGTCGAAGGTTTATTAGTGTCTGGAAGAGGCGAAGTGCACATGTAGTTATTAATATTCATTCGTCCAAACACAGTTTTATTCATTGCAAATTCATTAGCTGAATGCGTTTTCTTTTATTTGCCTTTTTAAGTCGTGCCCACCTTGAAGTTGTCATAAAGTATTCAAAGCGAACAACCGGCGATATGTAAAATATCCTCATGAACCCGTAAATTCCATAAAAACCGTTTCGGTTTTATTCGCACCAACTATACAAAAAGCTTGTATGCTCTTGCAAGCTTATAATGCAACATTTCCTTGCATGGACGCATAGACATAGTCTGTAAGAAGAAAGCTATACCAGCGCTCAAAACTTCATGTCATTTTGATGATTTGCTTTTGAATATTTTCACAAGGTTATCCTTGTTACTTTCAGAATAACGAGAAGATGCAAATTTCTTGTCTTGGTTGCTTTTTGATATAGAAAAGTACTTCTACAACTCAGCGTTGGATTGAAAAATGTTGAGGCACGTCTTCTTCATGCAAAACAATGATCTGTCAATAGTCATATGGAAAGAACTTGAATGGACATCGATGATGCCCTTGGAGGCCTTGCATCGACACTAAAAGATCGTTTAGGAAATCGCAAAAATTATTCTATAATAGCTGACTATTCACATTGCCTGAAAAAGCTGTCTACCAAGATGAACGGTACAACGTGTTGTGAGCCTTGTCACAAGAAGCCTACTTTGCTGGCAAATCTTAAGAAAAAAATGTTGGCATCATAAAGTCAGTGCAGAAACTGAAACGTGTTTGAAGCAAATCCGTACTGACAAATGTTGATGACTTATGCGTTTTGCTTTCGACAGATTGTAAGTCAATTTACTTACCGCTGAAAAGCAGAGAAAGTTATTTACTTAAACTGATGATTTCAAGGTTAGTGTCAAGTGTTTTTTCTTTTACATCACACATATATATATATATATATATATAACGTTGACTTTATTTTCTAAAGAATGAAATTTCAATTTAATTATAAACAATTTTACTAATTTGCGAAACTAATTATTGCCCGCAGCGCGAGAGAAATATTCTAAAAATCATTTTTATGTTGAAACACTTGTACAAATAATTTCATTTAAGTGAAATCACGTATAAAACCTTTCACAGCTTGTATTGAAAGCGCTTTAAAAATGGGTCAATTGTGCTCTTCATCTATCTATAGCATTTGTATCACTTATTCAATTTAGCAAATTATTAAGCATTTCAAGTATGTTAACGGATTACTTGATCTTTAACCTTTACAGCAGCTTTACGATTTTTATATATGCACACAAATGATGAAACCAAGACCTTGTAGTCACCGCTTTTTAAATATACCATCAATCGAGGCTTACTTAGTTGCTACTACTGCTGCTACTGTTTTAAAACCAAAAAAAAAAAAAAAAATTTATATATAAATAATAATAATAAGTTATAAAATATTCTGTACGTGAAACGATAATCAATAATAGAAATCGGCAATCGGCGTAATTTGTTACTCTTAGCCATTGAACCATGAGTTTAACATTAATCTTAAAAATCATCATATGCGTACGTATGCAAATGTGCTTAACATGAACGCAATATTTTAATTTAATTTATATAATAATTTATACGTTGCACAGGTGCAGAAAGTTATGCAGAAATTTTACATTTAAAAAATTGTATTACAACTATGTAAAATAAAAAAAAAAAACAAATGTTAAAAAAAAAAAATAAATAAATAAATAAAGTGAAAACTCTTGTAGTTGGACAAGGTTCTTCTTCAATGACCACTAAAACCGTGCCTGCTAGAAACCTTAAAATAAGAATTCAATTAAAGTTATTTTTCAAAAAAAAAAGTCTTATTTAACAAGGAGTCCAAAACGTGAACCGACATTGTTTAAAGTAAGTGTGTGCAGTTAATATCTTTTGTTAAGAAATTTTTCATTTTTCATTTGTCATAATTTATCATAAAATATAAAAATTTATGCCTATCGTCAAAATTTTAAGCAGTAAAATCATTAGCTTAGGCTTATTTTACATCGTAAATATACTTGTTCGTATGGTTGTTCTTGTTGTTGTTCTTACTAAAACATTATAATCGGGCAAGGCTGACAATTAAATACTCTATACCTATACCCTGTAGGCGCTCATTTTGATAATCATACACCAAAAACTCCACATTATTTTCATGCAAAAGTATGCTTGTCATGGAAGCCCGCCTCTTGGATGCCCAAAACATCATATGACGTCATCCAAATTTAGCCAACTTAATGGCCTTTTCAAAAATTTTATTATAGAAAACTAGAAATTATCCCTTATAAGGGCTTGCTTACCATGATAACCCTTATAAATGGTAGTGCCTAAAAAATAGACCTATGTGATCCAAATTCCCTACTGTCAAATTATTTTTCCACTTTGCGTCAATTTTCATCATAAAACATTAGAAATTAAATCGTTTTCTGAAAAGGTCTTACTACTCATGACAAATATTACATAGAAGAAGAATGCAAGAATTAAACCTATGTGGTTCAAAATTGGTCCACTTGATTTTAATATCAAATTAATGTCATGAACAAATTTTCATCATAAAAAGTTAACACTTGGACCTCTTTGCCATATAAGGGTCTACATTTAAAACAGACCTGCTTGGTTCATATTCGATATGTTATTTTACTATTGTGGATCAATTTCATAGGTTCCAAATTCGATAAGGTTGACTTTCTTGTCAATTAACTATTGTGAACCGATTTTCGCTATGAAATATTGAAAATTATTTCTTCTTTCTACATAAAGATTCAGTTTTTGTCTGAACGCTTATATGAGAGGGGGTTCAAAAAATTGCCCCAGCCGATTAAAAGTTTTTACATCAATTTACAATACCGAAATACTGTTACTCAGAGAGTTTTGTCGAAAAATTTGGAAAATTGTAATTTTTTTGGTAGTCGAAAAACTGGACCGATTCGAATGACTCTTAATAGGGTTCGTTGTCGTTTTCGTTCGAGTCAAAACACGTTCATGTATCAAATATCATCGAAACGTTTCAAAAATTTGCGACCTGCAGTTTGAACACAAGTTTATATAGACGGAAATCAGATGGACGGACGGACACACATTTAGAAAATGATTTTGAATCGATTGGCATAATGAGAGGTGCGTCTGGGTGTTACTTATATCCGCGATAACTTAATATGCCGTAAACCAAAGTATAGGATATAAAAAGTGTATTTTCGGTTCACCTTCCTGTCCCCCCCAATCAAGTCAAAAAGTGTATTTTCTCTCATTAATTAACCGTGTTATTTCAAAATCATATAAAAAAGAACGTGTAAAAAAAGACTTGGGTATATATATAATTTATTTTCTAAATTTATTTTCTAAATTTATGAAATGCGAATTGCCCAACGGCTTTTAGCAATCGATACCCGCATGCAGTTTATGATAAATATTTATAAAGAAAAACTTGATATGAAATAACAAACGTACAGCAAACTGGTTATATGCTATGATAAGAGAAACGTTTTATGCTCGTTAATAAATGTTTCTATTTTTTTCATCCGAACAATCTATCGGTTCACAGAGATGATCTTGCAATGGCGAAATTTAAGCAATTACACTAAAGGCTATTGAATCGTCCCCATCTTTAACGTTTAGTTGCCCTTAAACTTTCATTGCTATCGAGATTTCGAGACTTTTCCATCAAATGAAAAATTAAACGTCATATATGAATGAAACGAGTTTAAATTGTTTTCATTTTATGTCGAATAAATATATTTTGGATTCTTGATTCGGGCCAATTAATTTTTAGGTTAGGTACACAGCGTTTCTCTATAAAAACTCACTTGATTTCCAAGTTTTCATCTTTGTTTGGCATAGACTTGGCTTTGGCTTCTTTTCTATTAGCATACACATCCAGGAAAAGTCTTTTTTGTAAAAAGAGAGTAAATGCAAGATAGTTACTCGTAACGGTAACCCGCTCTATGTTGAATCAAAATTAAATGATTTCAATTAATGGGCTTAAAATGAAATTACAAATTATACGAATCGGTTACAAGAAAAAAATTAAGAATCTTTACTGCTATCTGCCATTTTATCCATGACACTAATTGATAGAAGAACCACCACCAGTGGTAACGTCATACAGAACTTAGGAAAGATTCAATTTTTGATACATCGATCGATTTGTAATGATTTCCGGTATTTTTGGTTTAGGCCCGCCTGTCCGTCTAATTTTGATTTTTATCTGGAAGATGTAAATTTCGAGACATTTTACATGGAAATTGATACACTTTTGCTTCTGGCTTCAAGGACGAATGACATTTAAAATAGATCAGATCGGACCATTTTCAAGTTCCCATACAATGCGAAAAAAATTGAAATTTAATAGCACGCACCACTTGTGGTATAGGGCATACTGAGTTTATGCGGACGTACGTAACATCCAGTAGGGCTTAAGGTAGGGAAATGGATCCGAGTTTGTCCGTCCATCTGATATCTGCTCACGTATATTTAGTTTGATCCCAATTTTCAACATAATTTGATGAAATTTACACACTGATGTGCTTTGATCCAAGCACGAATGCTGCGGAATATCTTTTAGATCGGTCCACTTTTTCGCTCATTCCCCATATATCGCCCTGGTATGTGGATTGAAAGATCTCTGAATTGCAAAAAAGTGTGAAATTTCAAAACTTCTCGACAAAACTCGTTATGTAGTAGTATTTAGTCATTGAAAACTTTGAATCGACTGGGGAAATTTTTTGAACGTGCGCTGAGATCCACGTACGTATCGAACCACGTTATTGACAGCCACTTTCAGTCTCTGGATCGCGGATGTCTGTCTGAATACAGGACTTCACAATTTCTTGGTTTTAGGGATACTTTTTAGTGCCACTTTAAGAGAATTGAAGGCTGCGAGAGAGGGTCGCACGTGTCGTTTCTGAGTTATCTAGTTCGAAGGTTACGGGGGCTCTCAAAATTTTTATCCCACGGAAACTTCACAGACGGCTTCAATGAAAAGAAGTACACGTACTTTACCCTGATAAGAACAAGCGGACGGATGAAACCTACTTACCGAACGGCCTGATCTTACCCCCTTGGCCACTCTTTCCCTGCTTTACCTACTGTCTCCGTCGATCCATGATTTAGATGAGACACTCTGTAGTTGGGTTCGACGGCCCTTAAAACACTTTCCTCTGAGCAAAGAAAACTGATTCATTTTATTTATTTATTTATTTTTTTTTTTTTTTGACGCCGCTGCTTTTCACCAGTATTTACAGAAGTTCCATCCTCGCTGATGAATTCAGAATAACTGATGCGTGATGTGACATTACTCTGTTGACGAGATGAGGGTATCAGATTCGAAGTGTTGCTGCGTTCCACTTTATGCGATGCCGTTGCGGTTTTTTGCTTTTGTTTATATTTAAACTCATAAGCGCTCTTACTCTGGCCGCTGCTATCAAAAAATATGCCTTTACTGTATCTTAACCGTTTGAGTACCAAGCAGTGCGATCGCGGTGTTCAGATTTCATGTCGGGAAAACCCAGACCGTTTTGAAAAAAAACTGTCGAAGAATCCCAAGCAGCGCGCTCGCGCCGTTCAGATTTTATATCAAAACTGTCTGCTTTTTCTCGACATAAAACGGTATTTTTTCATAACCGTCTGGGACTCAAACGGTTAATGCGTAAACATACAGCTCGTTTCGACTCGGACCAAACTCGTAAAGAATCTTGTAATAATAGTTCGCCATGTTGCGCGAGATCGGTCGGGAAGGCGGTTACGGCCACTTGATGCATAAAATCGTTGACACATTTTAACGCGATTACTATGCAATCCAACGCTTTTTTTTGTAATTCTTTACTGTAACTGTCGGTACGCATGCCCATATGACCCATCATAAATTCTTTTGAAAACTTGAGATACTAAGACCGTAGTTTCAAGTGTTGTGTTCTCCAAAAGGATTTTTTTTTAAATTCACCCGGAGTAGATAGTTTAAAGTCAATAGTTGATGCTATAAATGGTTTTTATTTCTTGTACACTTTGTGCAGCCAATTCAGCGGACTTTGAGCGCTTTTCAATGTGCTGGGACGTTAACAATTTAACACCAATAGCACACTTTGCCTTTCAAGTGTTTCCACGAGATCGCAATTCTTGTTTAAAACGCTCCTCAAATCTTTCACAGATAACGTCACACGTGGTACGTTGTAATTCATCAAGCTGGGTTTGAACCAGTTCCCAACTATAATCACCAAGTGAAACGATAATTGCTTGACCGATAAATATCGTCTGCATTATAAATATCGCTACTGCAGAGTTGACCAAGTGTGTTAGTCAATGATAATTGGTTGACCGACAACTATGGTCTCGGCTGCATTATCCATATCGCTACTGCAGAGCTGCTCAAGTATTGTAGTCCCTTCGATCATACACTTACACTTTCACGAGTTTCAATCATTTCCGATAGTGTTGTGGCATACACATCGAAATCGACTTTCAGTCTCTTCCAATTATACCAAAAGTCTTTCTATGGATCAACAGTACGCTCTGAAAATTCTTTAATTTCAACATTTGATTTAAAGTTATTAAGCAGCTAGCATCTCCTCCTTTGATCTTTCATAATTGGCATGCGAATAATCGGACAGTTTTTGAGTAGCTGTCAGCGAATTTGGTAACTCAGTATCATGTTATGGCTTATATAAAAATAGTTAATTCAGCCGATATTTGATGAGTTAACCTTGAAAATTTTTCTAGTGAAATTCTTTGTCGATGTCATTGCTGTCGCTGTGACGCGTGTGTAACAATTGCTGGAGATTCTGCCAGTACTAATTCTTTTTTTTTGGGTTGTTGAGTAAAGTTGGACTAAGCCAATAAATTTGTGGCTTATATGTCCGAAGTGCAATACTTTACTGCCAGTACTGATTCAACATTATTGTCATCCATTTTGCATCAATTTTAAACATTTTTTTTTTCTCTTTTTACGTTGACAAATGTACGCGTAATACAAAAATGTTTTAATTATAAAAACAATAATTAAGTGAGAGAATGTGTTGGCATTTAATATACAATCAAAAAAAAAAAAAAAAAAAAAAATTTTTAAAGTTTATTGCTTTAAAACAAAAACAAACGAATTTATTTCGAAAACTATGACGCGATTTTACAAATTATTTCTAAAATTTATGACACAATTTTACATTCTTTAGCTTTTTCACTCTTCTCATAAACTCTCTTCCCCTTTCTCTATCACCATATTTTTTTTTTCTGCTCCCTACATTCTACAGGGTTGTATTTGTAACTAATATTACAATAGAAAGTCAAATGTTACTGGCCCTCTGATACCGTGTTTGACCATATCACAACCTGCGATCTGCCGACCAAATTATGAGCGAATAAGCTTCACCACGGCTTACGGAGAAAAGTCGTATATACTTTCAAGCTTAACGTAAAGAGTACCGCAATCAACTGAAACAGTCGCCTTCGAAAAATCTAATAGGTTAAGAAATTGTATGTTTCCAACGTTAATGCTGGGCCTAATGTCATCCGTAAGCTTGGTTAAAGCGGTAACGCTACTATGCTTAAGCCTGAAGCTTGAATCAAATAAATCGCGCTTTAGGAGGTATTTATGAATTTGTTTGTACAGCAATTTCTCAAACACTTTCAAGAGATGCCGGCCGCTAGAGGCCGGCAATTATTGATTGACGGCTTCTAGAAAAACAACTCGTCGTAATTCTTGTGTTGTAATTTTCGGCAACAAAATTTTAATAAATCCGTTCAGACAGATAGGTTACTGATTTTACACACAGAAGAGTCTAAACATTTTCATGAGTCCCACAGCTAGTGTTGAAAACATATCGAAAGTTGAAGCTGAACAAATAAACGATCACGAAATCTCCGAGGAGTGTCGAAATACACACACAGTAAACGATCAAAAAGACATAAGAAGAAGAAAAAAGAACCGCTTTACGAGCACACACTTCACATGAGAAATGTTGCTACTATGGATACGGCTGATGGACTATCAGTCTAACATATAGTAAATCGATTAAGAATTATAAGCGCATATAAATATTTTATGTACACTACTAAAACGTTTAAAGAACTTCGAGAAAAGTATGGAACTTACAATGAATTATACGATATTATGTCTAAATGGAATATGGAAAAAAAAAAAAATAAACAGAAAAGGGCACTGTTTTAACTGCGGCTCAACAGGCCATAAAAAAAAAAAATGCAAATCAGAAATCGAAACCACTTGTGGATTTACTTAAAAAAGCGAACCAATTTGTTATAAATCAAAGAGATATTTGATGCAATCAACAGCCTTAAGAAAGCGTTAGTATGTGCACCCGTAAAATGTCGAAAATATTCAGATTGCAACGGGTGTACTTCGGGGCAAGAGTCATATGGAAAGAATAAATAGGAGCATAATAGTAATTATGGTGGTAAACTATCATCCCGTCACCTGTATTGATTATACGAAGTCATGGAAATCTTATAAAGATGAGAAAGAAGATATATTGTCATCTGTGGGAGAAATAACGAGCAGAATGTGAAGTGTAGATGCTTAGGAGAGCGGTAGACAGCAGAAAGCTCATAGCGAACTGTTAACCAAACGAAGTAACATTGCAGCGAAATGCAAAGAAACGGGACTCGGGCGTTAAGTGGAAGTCGGCGAGTCAAGTTGTAAAGTCGTACTGTCGTTAAATGTTTGCACCTATTTTTATCAATTCTTCATACTTGGTTAGTCTTGAATTTGAGTTACTTTTCAATAAACATTCGTATGATATCTACAATTACAATAATAAACATAGCATCATTCTTTACATATACAATAGTTGTTTTGGGAATTAAGCATTTGATTGCCGGCGAGTCATGCTCATTTTTAAACTTGAGCTGAGACCATCAATCAACAATAGGTATGCAAATTTTCAACTTTCTGATCTTGAGCATTTCAGCAATAGCCAACAGACAGTTGGACGTACAGACGGACATACCTAAATCGGCCCACAATGTGATCAAGTTGGATGTAAAGACACGGCCATATCACGGACACGGCTAAATCAGCGCGAAATGTGATCAAGTTGGACATACCGACGGACGAACATAGCGAACGGCCATAGCTAAATCGGCACAAAATGTTTTCAAGTTAGACGAACAGACGGACCCGATTAAATCAGCACAAAATGTGATCAAGCTGGACAAACCGACGGACACGGCTGAATCGGCACAAAATGTGATTAAGTTGAACGTACAGACGGACATACCTAAATCGGCACAAAATGTGATTAAGTTGGACGTACAGACGGACACGACTAAATCAGCACAAAATGTGACCAAGTTGGACAAACCGAATGGCACGGCTGAAGCGGCACAAAATATGATCAAGTTGAACGTACAGACGGACACGGTTAAATCGGCACAAAATCTGATCAAGAGTGCGTATACTTTACGAGTTATTTGCAAACAATTCCTATATGTGGTAAACAGAAGAAGATGTCTAATACAATACCATCTTTGTCTGGCGGATTACTTCATTTCAAACTCTCTGCATAGGTAATCTTTCTACAATTCGTCCAAAGTATAATTTTAATTAGCATTCGCCTACGATATCCATTTTCATGCTATAACAATAACGATGATAATTGCGCAAACAGTCAGGCAGTCAGCAAACTACAAGTATTTAAAATAATTCGATTAATGCATAGATGTCTTGTAGAGACTCGTTAAAGTCCCGTTAAATGTGTGAAATTAAAATATCGTTTATTTAGTGCACTTCCATAGAGCTCAGTCATTCTTCATTTAAAAAAGTTATTACAAACCAGGTAATAAATTGTGATTAGTTAACTGAAGTAGCTTGTATCGCAGATTGATAGCAAGCTTTCTCATTTTACGGGGTAATAAAATAACAAATGGAAAAAATTAAATAAAGAAATTGCTAAGCCCATTAGCATATGGTGAAGCATTGTTTAATATGTGTACGCTTGAAAGCACATGAAATTTTCAAAATCGTTTTAATTTTTTTTTTTTTTTTTTACGTTCTGCAAGTGAAAGGGTTTTACTTTTAAACTTGTCCCGTGCCAATCTTTTACCCGAAGCTATTAAGTAACAATTAAATAGTGAGCAAGCAGTTTACTGTTAAAACTGTTAAATATAACGCACATGTAAAGAGTGAATGAGAGCGAGCTGCAGTGAGATGCAAAAAGAGCGGAAAAAGGGCGAGAGAGCAAAGAAAAAGAGATCGAAACCAGTTCAATGAAATCTTTGCAAGGAAACGAAGCTAAAGTTTGATGTAATAAAATGTTTAAGTTATCATAAATTGTTATCTTTACATTACACTTAGTTCATATTAAGTAAAGTCTTTTATAACCAAAAGACATGACACAACATAACGGCTTACAGTTGAGTCAATATGTGTTATGAACCATATGTTACTTACAGTTCATCTTTCTTAATAGTAGTAAAATTCATAAAATTTCACTGACAAATTTTAAAAGACAAATACAAGCTAAAGGGTTTTTATGTAACTACGTAATAATAACGTCCTTGACCCTCTTCAGTTAAATAACACATTAAATTAAATATTTGTTACCATCAATTCCTATATACACTAAATATACATATATGTATATATAAAAACAGACATATATGTGTACATTTTGTGTACACGTGTGTTTGTATGAGAGTCTGTGAAAAATAATATCTATACATACAAATATGTATGTGTAAAATATATACTTATGTTGTTCGTACAATACATCGAAGCAACGTGTTTAGCTTTAAATGCCCATGAACATTAACCATTTGCTACATAACTCCGCTCTCTTTCTGTTTACAATGAAAAAAAAAATAAAAAAAAAATAAAAAAAATGTGGGCAAAAAAAGAAGGCTCGAAATTTCTGTATAAATATTACATATATATGTATATATGCACATACATGTGCAATCATAACGGTATAGCAAAAAAAAACTTTCACTTTTTAAGTTATTTACACAAACAAGTAGTTTTTGCTTCATTTTCGGCCAATTACTCACTGAAATACTTTTCGGCTAATAAACATATATACATTTCAACTTTGTTTTGTTGTTGTAGTTTTCTTCTTTTTTTTTTTTCTTTTTTTTTGCTCCTTTCGAATTCTTCCTATTTAAAAATTTTTGAAATACTTTTCAAAAGAAGGGGTACTTCTACACATTTACTACCACGCAAGAGCTATTGACTTGTGGTTAACAAAAAAAAAAATTATGTTTTGATTTCTCAATATTATTACAGTTAAGTTTACATTGGTCTAAAATTTGAGTACAAATTTTTTTTTTTGTATTTTCTTTTTTCAAGATAAAAATAATGAATTTATTTTAAATTATTCCAAATTTGTTGACATTGTGGTCATCCTTTTAGTGGGAGTTGTGCCAAAACATGAGTTTAATATTAATCAGCTACTATTACCTTGACTATAAGTGACACACGCACACAACTAGGCACATATTTGAGTTATATTTGCCGTTGAATATGAATCACTCACATATGCTGTTCGTTAGTTAGTTTTTTTTTTCGGTAATTTGTTCAATAAAGCTTTGGCAATAAGTCAAGAAAAAAAAAAAAACAAAATAGTACAATATATACTTTCAAGTTCGTTGCTTAAGTCTTTCGGTTTTAGTTGGCTGTGAAGAGTATTTTTATTTATTTACTAAAGATTTTTAAATTAATTTTTTTTTTTTTTTTTACGCAAACCGATCACTTTGCAGGGACTTCTGAGTACTTACCACATGGGTTTGAAGATTTTTCGTAATAAAACTGACTGTGGTGATGGCAAGGAAAGAATGTGGTTTTGCTTATTTTAAAAGCAAGTAAAACTTGACATTGTTGATAGGCACTAAAATTCATGGTTTTCTTAGCATTACCTACAAATATCGAGAGACAGTAAAAAGTTCGTAATGATAATCCTGTTCCCAAACGGATGATGACGATTTTCATGGAATGTCCGCCTTCGAATCACTTCGATCAAGTTAACGCGTAAGATTTATACAGTACAGGCTCCTTTGAAATGAGTGGCCTTTTGTCAAATGATTTAAGGAGTTCATTAGAGCATTTAGTATAATCACCGAAAGTTGTGTTCTCCTCTGAGAATATAAATCTCAAATCGGTCCTTGTGGTGTACAAGAATCGGTAAAGAAATCCATACGAGTTGCATACAAAACAAACAATCTTACAACATTTCCTTTAGCCCGAGAACGGTTTAGAGCTTTATTGTCAAATGTTTTGGAACACCTATGATGAATTAATGAATACTAGATTTAATTTGTTGATGCCTACTCAGAGCCAATTAAGAAAAAAGACAAACTACTGGCATTTTTTTGTACACAATCAAGTTGTGTAGCTTCAGTAAGAATGCGAAACTCACGATTGTCCATAAAAATTTATTGAGTCGTACGTTGTGGCAGGTGTCTCGAACGTGCGGATTTGGTATGGCACGAATCACTGCCGTTGTTAAAATCAGCATTTGCTTTATTAGAATGGAAACGAAGAAGTGATCATCAAAATTCAAAAAGATGCTATAGTTCCTTACTCTGGCAATGTTATGTAGCGCCCTCCACTCAATTCAATTTTGGATTTTTTTTTGTTTTTTTGGATTATATGATTTTTTTGAAAGTTAGGCAGTACGCCCCAGGAGAAGCTCTAATTTATGCTCTCATTCCTTCGGTAATGGCTTTTACAAAATCAAAGAGAGCGTGCAAGCAATAATAACTTTTTATACCCTGCACTGCATGTAGTACTACAAGACTAGGGAACATCCAGAGCAGCTTGAGATAAGCCCAACTTTTGTTATATCAATCGATTCAGAAACGCTTTCTGAATCATTCTTCTATCCTGCTTGCATTTTTCTCTGCAATATTTGGGGAAATTTTTTATGAAATTTGGCACTTTGTCGTGGTTCGAATCGCCATGAACTTGCATACGAATAACTGTATTAAACGAGGCAGTGTGGAGTATTTTTTCTTTCTAAGCGTTTTTATTGCCTTCTAATTTATGTTTATATTATTTTTTTGGTTTTTTTGTCATTTTCCCGACGAAGCAATAGTAATATAACCCAATTACGGGTAATAAACATTTGACGACTGTCATCTGAAACATTGGGGATGTTCAGCAAAACTGAAAAAGCTTATAAAGCACAAGCGAGAAATCATTTATTTTCTGACAGGCACGATATTTTTTTAATGACCTATAACATTTCTAATGCTACGCTTACTCAACCGATTTGGTTTACCTTAATTTCAGCGCTTTTCAATGATGAAAAGGGAAAATGAAAACTCTATTGGACATCTAATTAATGCAGTTCATATATATCCAGTCCTAAGCAAGCACCATCGGCAGTGTAACTAAGGAAGCTTGTGTTTTATAATAGTTTACCTTTGCCTCGCTACATTAATAAACGGTTGAATTCATTCGTGGAACGGTGTGCGCATTGCTTTAAGGTTTACCGTAAACGAACTGAGCATATATTTCTGTACGCATACGTGGACATATATATACGCATATATAAATATAGTTATAGTAAATACATTGCTGACCTGATTTTAAATGTATTTTTGTTGCTATGTATTTAATAAAGTTTTGAAGTTGTTAGACTGCAGTAGTTTTTTTACTGAATTAATTAAAGCAACTTTGAGCGAAACTACCTTTTGATTTAAGTTTTTGGTTAAAGAAAGTGATACGGCTTACATATGCCTTATGCCATATGGATACTCTTCCTGTTCGCCCGCTTTTTATTTTTTTCTTTTTTCATTTATTACGTGCACATACATGGCTGGAATGGCCAAGAATGATTTTTTCTCTACTTAAAATACGGTTCCGCGAGATAATTTGCACGATAAGCATTTTACGGTTGGCAGAAAAAAGTATTGCACCTGTTTCCGGCCACAAATGGACTGATCTCTAGCCACCCCGAAATATTAACGTTTCGTTTTAAACATAAATTGATTTTCAAATAGTAAAGCATTGATTGCGTTGATTGTGAGCAACCTCGACTCGAACGATTAATATGTTGAACGGCGTGGCTAACGTCCTCGATGGTAAGCAAAAAATACAATAAATAAAACAATAATCATTACTGACGTTATTGAACAAAGTACTAAATTCAACCTCTGACAGTTAAAATACCTCTCATGTTTTCCAACCCAATCTTTAAAGCGAAACCGAAGAAGTTGTTTCGTAACAAAAACAAAAAAAACAAGAAGTGAACATATGACACTTTGAGGATTTGTTTTTTTCAATCCACACGCTATACTGAATATTTTCTAATGCCTAAATTTCAAGGTTTTCTAATTTTCAACATTTACCACTAACGCGTGTGGGTATGTTTGTTGGCCTCTCAAGGCCACAATTTCGAGAAAATATTAATTGAACAATTTTGGGAAATTTTCAATAGCACGATCATCTCAAAATTGGAGACCCTGCTGTTCGCAACCAAGCCAGCAATGAACAAAGAACCAAGGTCAACCTATGACAGTTAATCCTAAACTTATAAAAAACATTCCCTGAGGAGTTTTAAAAAAATTTAATACTGTCCGCAGGGTTTAAAACCCTTTGCTATTTTCATATCTAACCAGGGATGACGGATATACTCAATTTGGCAAAACGTTTACAGCATCCAGAAGGAAACTTCGGAGACTCCGTAAATTATACGTGCTTTTGTCATGTCTACGTCCGTCTGTTCGTCTGTTGTAAACATTTTCCTGGCCGCAAAAGCGGTTTCAAATTTGGCAAAAATATTGGATGTTTTCGCAAGCATGCTGGCATTGAAAATGGGGCCAATCGGTTGAAAGACGAGCCCACAATACTACGTAGACTGAGAACATGTCGATTGTCCAAAAGGACAACTTTGGTATTTCGCTCATTACCTATAAACTACAAAAGATAAATGAAAAGAAATTTACGCTGCTATGGTATCTGCACAAAAGGGGGAAAAATCGGGCCCTCCTTGCCCATATCATAGTAGCACAGTATACACATGCTTAACCAGTGTAAAATTTGGGAATGCGCTTAAGCTTATCCCTAGGTTTATTTGTCCATCTGTCTATGTGTCCAACTTTGTAATATCTATGGTAAACATTCTCCTGTTCGTAAAAATAAAAATATCACCTACAAGCATGCATGAGAACATGTCGGTTGTCCAAAAGGACAACATTGGTATTTCGCTCATTACCTATAAACTACAAAAGATAAATGAAAAGAAACTTACTCTGCTATAGTATCTGCACAAAAAGGGGAAAAATCGGGCCCTCCTTGCCCATATCATAGCAGTAGAGTATGCACATTCTTAACCAGTGTAAAATTTGGGAATGCGCTTAAGCATATGCCTAGGTTCATTTGTCCATCTGTCTGTCTGCACCGTTTTGTAATATCTATGGTGAACATTCTATTGTTCGCAAAAATAAAAATATCACCTACAATCGGAAATTGACCTAGACCGGTCAAAAACTGAGATCACCTTTGCCTTTCGGGTGTTTTTGCTTGTTGCCTATAAACTCTATAAATACCCAAAATAAAAGATATAAATTTTCACTTTTATTCTACAAAAATAGAAAAAATCAACCAAATATGGAAATCTCGTTTTTTTCTTTTGTTTAGCCTTTTTTAGGAGGTAATGAGTATAAAAGCTTCGGACACAGCCGAATGTGATTTCCTTACTTGTTATATAACGCTTTGAAAAGGTTGGGTTTTTTCTTGCTTATTATTACTGTTTTTTACTGTTGTAAAGGTTTTTGTGAAGACGACTCATCATCTTTCATATTTTACAAAGAATTAAAAATGTACAACGAAACATAAATAAAAATAAAAAAAAATTTTTATATATAAAAACAAAGTTACGGCATTTCTTCCTTTTTCATTAAGGAACAACCACTGAACGATGCTTGTTAAAACAAAGTGGGGAGCGGGGAGAGAGAGCAAGAGATCGGGTCTCAGAATTGATTCCAGTTACGCTGACTAATTTTTCGGACTTCTTAACTGCTTAGCAATAAAGATGTTTTCAGTTTCCGTGGTATTGTGGGTGTGTTCTTCAACCGATTTGCCCCATTTTTAATACCAACATGCGTGCAAAAACGTCCAATGTTTCTGGTAAATTTGAAACCGATAGCTCCTTTTTTGTGGCCAGAAAAATGTATGCAACAGGCGGGCAGACGGACATGTACATGTACATGACAAAAATATATATATGGTAGGGCAAGTCAAGTCAAAATAAATGTGTTGAAAAACATTATGAATATGTGAAGCATTTTAAATAGCATTGAGTGCCTAATAAATTAAATGGAGATTTGCCTCGTCTAGGAAAGAAAGCTAGTGCAAGCTATAACCAAAAAAAATTCTTTGAATATGGCAGTCCATTCATCACCTAAGATCGACTTGATACTCTGGAGCCTTGACTAAGGGAAACAAATTCAAGAATAGGTTTGTTGACAAAAGTTATTCCCCCGCGTGATGCTTTATGGCAAGGTATTTGAGTTTATTAATGAAAAATAATAATAGTTTCCAACAACCGCTATTCAAAGGTATTATTATTGTTATTATCATTTTTAGACTAATAAAATAAATTCTTAGATTAAAAAGAAAGAAAAAAAACCATTGAACACAAGCAACACAGACTAACGGCTCTATTTGAGAAAAGATGGATATTAATCCTAATAGGTTTAATAAAGAAATA
>KK502677.1:90351-161156 GCA_000688735.1 Glossina austeni
AAACGATTAGTTTACAAATCTTGGAATTAAAATATAAAAAAAAATATAAAATTTTTGGTTTTTTTTTTTTTTTTTTTTTTTTTTGATTGCGGCGTCGTTTAAATTATGAAAAGCACACAAAAACCGCTAAAGGAAGTCGTAAAAACACATTAAAACATTCTTGCATTCATATCTATCTCTCACACTCATAAAATAATTTAAATATAAACAAAAACATTTAATAAATCTGTTTTTTTTTTCTTACAACACACTACTGCACTGTACTGCATGCATGGGTAAATCGGGAAATATTTCCAAGTTCATAAAATCATGCATTAATAGATTGATGTAATTAATTAAATCAAAAATCTACATTTTATATGCACTACAATACTTCCTAGCCGGAGTCTCAAAGAAAAGAAAAAATTCCTTGAAATCTTTAGCAGTTTTCAGAACGCATTTGACTTTTCAGGCATTATAATAGGGTTACCCATAGGTAATCAATTACTTTATTTCAATTGTAACGACGCCTTAAAATCTCTAGTGGAGTCCGATCCAAGGTTCACTATACAGGAATTGTCAAGAAGCCTTGGGTCTACCCGGTCCACCGTACAAAAGCATTTAAAAGAAATTGGCAAGGTACATAGACAAGGTAAATGAATTCCACACCTTGTTGTCTGAGGCCAATAAAGATCTTCGGCGAACAATTTGTAATTCCATGCTCACCAGTCTAAGCAGAGATCCGTTTTTGTCTAGGATCGTAACTGCAGATGAAAAATGGATCCTTTATGCTAACATAAAGCGATCGAAAAAATGGTTGTCTGCAAACGGGAGACCTCTATTTGGTGGGATTGTTCCGGTATAGTGCATTACGAATTATTGAAACCTGGGGAGACAGGACAGTTCCTGCTGATCCGTATTGTCAACAATTAAAACGGTTATAATCCGCACTCATAGAAAAAAGACCAGCCTTAGTAAACAGAAAAGTTGTGATACTCCAACAAGATAATGCCCCTCTTCAAGCAGCGAAGAATACTCAAGAGAAAATTAAGCAGTTAGGCTGGGAACTTCTATCACGCCCTTCATACACTCCAGACCTAAAACCGTCGGGCTACCATCTGTTCAGGTCACTGGAGTATTCGTTACGAAATAAAAATTTTAATTTCTTATCCGATGTCCAAACGCAGCTTGAGTTATATTTTAAGTCGCGCCCACCCCACTTTTTCAAGAGGGGGGTTGAACTTTTGCAGGAGCGATGGCAACAAGTCATCGCAAACGACGGTGATTACATAAACGATTAAACAATAAAAATGTCATTTCGAAAAAACATTTTGGCTATGAACGCAAAATAATTGGTTACTTATTACGTAATATTAATGGATACAAATCAAGATATCGTTTGAAATATATTCCGCTGTTATCGCTGGTAAGGAATACATATATTTAATAGCATCTCCAATACATATATCCTGAACAAGAAATATATTCATTATATTGTGGCTTCTTCGTATTTATTTTTTACCCATCACCGAAAGATGAGGAGCATATTCACTTTGTCAAATCATTTGCAACGCCCAGCATATATATTCAGGATAAGCATTCAGTTTTAAGTCGATTTAAGCACATCCGTCTATCCGTCTGTCCGTCTTTGTAATGTCTATTGTCAACATTATCCTGGCCTCGACTTCAAATTTGGCAGAAACATTGGATGGCCTTTCACGCAGGCTGTTTTTGAAAATGTGCCAAATCGGTCAAGGGACACGCCCGCAGCACCATGTAAACTGAGGATGCCTCTGTTCTACAAAAGAAACTGAAAGTTGGTTTTTGATCATTACCATAGCAGATAATTGTACAAAAATTTGAACGCGTATTATAAAAATGGAAAAAATCAACCACGCCTACACAATACTATAGTGTATCAAAATTTAATTTTTTTTTCAAGAACTTTATAAAGCGCGGAAACAATCTTTAGAAACCCCATAAAGTATATGGCAAATTTTATGGCAAATTTGAAATGCTCCCAAACCCGTCCGTCTGTTTACCTGTGTGTCTGCGCAACAGCGTAATGCTTGTGGCAAAAATTTTCCCGTTAGCAAAAATGAAGATGTTGCGTACAAATTTGCAAAAGAATTTCAAAGTGATTTAAGCTTTCCCAAGGACATGACTACAACGCCCACAAGCCTTTACGGCAAAAACTTTTATTTTGAAAATTAAAAAAATCAGCCGCATCCACTCCATATGAAAAAACAAAACAAAATGTAGTTGTTTTACATTCTTTGTATTTTTTAGGATAACATAATAGGTATGGGTGAAGGGTACAAAACATTTGCTTTGGTGGATTTTCTTAGCTCTCAAAATCATTAAACTCGAAGAAATGCCGCCTGAGTGCAAAAATTTTCTAAACACATATTGAAAAATAAGTTTTTGCTTTTTCCCATGATAGGAATTTCTGTAGAGGAACTTTTGAATCTGTTAGAAGAGACTTCTTTAATGTAGAGAGAGAGAGAGAGAGAGAGAGAGAGAGAGAGAGAGAGAGAGAGAGAGAGAGAAACTGCCAATGATATCATCTAAAGAAAGAGCTGACAACTATGGAGTCGTTTGATAGAGTCGAGTTCCATGCCGCTAATTAAATATGTTAGATTAAAAGATTTAACCCTTGAGCTGCGCCGCTGTCAGCCCACTGTTTGTAACCTAATAATCTCACTCCTTGAAGTTAGGTAAACTAAGGTAAACTAACGATGTTTGTGAATGCAGCCCGCGGATAAGAAATAAAAAAAAAAAATGCTCTCTTCTAATTTTTGTTCCGTCCGTGACCTAAACTACAAATAAAGCAAACGAAAGGACAATTCTAAATGGTTCGGTATATACTTTTCAGTAGGTACAAACATTTAAACATACAAACGATTTGTTCAAACTTGACGAAAAAAAGCTACATAAGTAAAGCAAAAGTTTTCTTGTTCATACCTTTCTTTCTTTTTTGAATATTTTTCCATTTCAACAAATTTTACATTCTTTCACACCATCAAATACAGTTTTCCTTTAAAAATGTGTAAAGGATGAAAAGGATTCGATTGTAGAATTTATTTGTAAAGTAAGTCAATATATGCTCCAAGTGCTGCAGATAGAAAGCAGATTTTAGTCACCTTAACCGTTTAGTTAAACAGATAACCAGACCCTAAGCTAAATTCTTCGGTTTCTCAGTGCATGTATAGCTAGTGGATCCGCAAGTACCCGTTTTACTCGTCATCGCAGAAGTCACTTCTCGAGCTAACTCTATAACGAATTTTCATTTTGAGTTGTTAGTTCTCGTTACCGAGCAACCACTGACGAGGTTTGGATTCATGGTACTCGATAGCCTCTGAGTATTTACTCGATATCGAATATGAATTATCATATTTTAACTGTAAAGAATAATAACTAACGGAGATTTATGTTCAAACGGAAAGTAAAGTAAAATATCGTTACGAGTTTATTTAATTTCAAACATTCCAAATAATAATTTCGATGTCATCGACTGAAAATAAAATGAGGCTTAGTTTATATTCCTCTGTCTGGACGATAAATTGAAGCCGTAAGTAATTGATAGCCGATAATAGCCGCGTTTTCATTTTACATAGAAAATGTAAATATATGTTTATGTATATAAAGAAAAGGATTAAATTAATAAAAAAAAAAAGAAAGTAAAACTACAATAACGAATTTAATGTGAAAGCTAATAAACTTTTGAAAATTGATTTATGAAAGATGCAACTTAAAATATTATAGTGAGAAGACAAATGAATACGTCCCAAGTGGTAAGAACGTTATACTCGTCGAGGGCCGAATCTCGCATACTCACCACTACGCTGCTCGCATTCTACTCTCCAAGTTCGTTTATTTGATACCCATATCGCTGGTATTATTATGAAAAAATTTATCACGCTGTCTATCATATTCATTCTAAAATTAATCCATTTTTAGACCGATAATATATCTTCATTTCAGGAGTGTATAAAATAGTTTTAAACATTCTGCCTTGTGATAAATAAGCACAAAATCTCAAAAAAGTGAAAAAAATAAAATTTAATTGCGTGTAAGTTTGTGTGGGTATGGGCGATTGGTTCAATTCATGGACCTAAAGAGCAGAGTGTTTCGCAAGGTAAATCTGGAAATTTTCAGCGTTTTAATTTTAATAATTTCCGAGTAACAAGCAAAAATTGAAAATTTTTTTTTAAAAAAACGGAGTTGCGTTAAGTTTACGCTCTACTGCGCGCTCCTGCTCTGACCAATTTGGCCCATTTTCAATATCAATCTGCGTGCACAAACTTCCAATGTTTCCACCAAATTTAAAGGCGATATCTTCATTTTTGCCAAAAACAAACACTACACAGACACACAGATGGACGGACATAACTGAATCAATTCAAAATTTCACTCTGATCAACCATATATATATATATATATATACTGTATAGGGTTTCTGAAACTTTTGGGTGTTACATACATTGAAAAGGAAATTGATGTAAGTATAAGCAAAAAACATGTAGGCCGAAAAGTGAGGCTAAAGAAATCAACATAAATGTATACAACAAATATCTGAAAAACAAAGAGAAAAAAATTAACGTAAAAGCACATTAAATTTTTGATTGACTAATCAAATCAACAATGAAGAAAAAAAGAATAGAGGAGGTGGACTTCACTGCCGTAGTTAAACAAAGCAATAGAATTGCTTAAATATTTTGAGTTGGGAAATATGTCTAAAACTGGAAAGAAATCGCCTTTGTCTTTCATTCCGTATACATTGGGGAGCGGAACTATGGGATGAACATAGATGTGTCTCACTCTCGAGCGTTGCGCAATTCAACGGCAAAGAAGGGTTTAAGGTTTGCTATCTATAACCTTAGGACGGGTTTTTCTCTTGGAAGTCTAAGACATGTATCGGAAGAGGGCCCCCTTTTCTAATGAGCATTTTTCTTCTTCCTTTTGGTATTCTTTCATGGAGATCATCAAACGCATGATGGTCAGCGATATTGAAGAGGATTGGGGCATAGTTGGGTGTGTGCTTGGTGATGGCAACCTTGGAAGCTTTATTTCCTTGAGAAAAGGTGGCCTTCCCGGACGTGCGGAGAGTTCGGAAGCCAGGGTGGCCACGGCTGCATACGGTAAGAGATCACGCAAAGCCACACGGCATGGCGTAAATTCTATAATTAGAACGATAAGTCAAGAAGTTAATGGATGTCCACGGGGATGTCAGGGTGCCCAAAAGTACAATTGCTTTTAGTACGAAGATGCACAACCCATCTCACTATCGCGATGAAAGCCTTCTTACCCGACTGCTGGATACGGCCTTTCGAGAAGTATCGGGGTGTTTGCGGTTATCCCGAAATTTAGTGGGGAATTATCCGAGAGGTGTTTAGAAAGGCCCCGACACATACCAATAGGCGAGAAAATGGCTCACACGCATTCGCTATTTCGGTACCTTATATATATGTTATCTTATATTATAATACAATATTGTGTTCACTACTTGAAAGTAGGAAAACAAATCATTGCGTCATCCCTCTTATGCACTTAATAATGCGATCACCTGGCATCACTGCAAAAAACTGTCAACAGCTGTTTAATCAGATTATTCCGTCCGCTGTTTGAAAAATGCAAGTAAATAAATAAAAAGGCAGTAATGTTAAGTAAAAAGAATAATAAATGAAAGTGCTGCTCTTAATTAGTTTGCGTTGCGTAAAACATTGCCATTGTGGATAACAGTGAAAATGGATTTATCCGAATTTGTTTTAGGCGGCTTAGCTTCAACCGGGGCAACTTTCTTCACAAATCCAATTGAGGTTATAAAACATGTAATTTGCTTCGCATATTTTTGTTGTACTAAATTTCAGTGATTAGGTTATTAAAACTCGCATACAATTACAAGGCGAGCTAGCCGCTCGCGGCACGTATGTGGAACCTTACAAAGGACTTTTCCAGGCCTTCGTTACCGTTGCGAAAAATGACGGTTGGGCGGGTTTGCAAAAAGGTCTAATACCAGCTCTATATTTTCAGTTCATAATCAATTCATTTCGGTAAGTACGGAAAATTAACATATAAACGGCCATTATGTAGAATCATAGGCTGAAATTGAAATTTTAGTTTAAGCATTTATCAAATGGCTTTAAACGAACGCTGGATGCATACAAAAAATGGTGATATTTCATTCGGATTGGGTTTACTTTGGGGTGCAGCTGGCGGTGCTCTTGGTTCCTATCTCTCTAGTCCATTTTTCATGGTGAGAAGACATAACAGACGCAAACTAACAGTAACATACAAGTCATACAAAACTTTATGAAGCAAGTGAAATCAGCAAATTATAATCTTTATAGCACGTTAAACGTTTTTTATTTACATAGCACTTCCATCGACTAGTCATTCCATTATAAACTAATTTAATGTCACTATATTTTTACAGTTTGATTGAATTCTTGTTAACGCATTAAACTTTAAATCTTTGCTTTATTATTTATTTTTACAACTTGCTCAAGCTCTTATCACGGCATTGATGCCAACATAAGAGGGAGAGAGAAGCAATGTTCCGTTAATATTCCATAAAATATTAAACTAATTGTCTGAAGCTATACAAACTAATTATATAACCAATGGTTTTCTTTAACAAATATAGAATTAAATGTCATTGTTACACCCACTAACGAGAGGAAGCTTCGGAGACCGAATTGTAAATCGATCGAGGCATGTCTGTCCGTCTGTGTGCCGGTCGAGATTCGTTGAAGGCAATGGCCAAGTCTAGATGTCTGACTTAAATAACAGAAAATTAATCGATTTGCGGTGATAAAAATTTTCACATATTAGATCACTAAATAAGTCTGCGATCTAACTTACGGTATGTTTGGCAAATTTGCACTTTTAATACTTTCTAATATTCACTATTCATTCTTTGTGTTTTCGAAGATGATCGATGAATATTTACAGTTAATTTTTACCTTTTTAGTCGCCTTGAACGACTTTCGATGGTGAGTGTCCCCTGGGGTGACAACGAATTTGAGTCTTATGGTGTAGCGATCATTCAATGTCTCATTCGTTATCACATATCGCATGCGAAACCCTTTCCGTTAACGACATTTTGTTCATCAAAAACCAACGCTTAATCAACAAACGAAGTTCAGAGGTTAGCATTGATTCGAAAATAACAAAATGTATTATCACTAAAACCGGTGTGACCACCGTTACCTGTAAACGATTTATTAGAATTTAATGAAATTTTGCGAAGTGCCCTTCGAAGAATGGCTCTTTCTTGAAATCCTAGCGATCTACCAACAGTGTTGTCGTATATGTGTCAGGCAGGCAACTCAAAAGTGAAATATCCAACAGGCTAGAGAATTTGCAACCATTTCGCTGGTCAATGGTCAATTATACTCGATCTTATTATTTCATATTATATGGTACTTTGATCTCAAGCTAGAACTTTACGGGCTATTGCCATTTACTACCCACAACGCTGATACATATTTTCGTCTATTTGCTGTTATATTTTATCTTGATCGCGTATTCAGTGCCTTGATATATTTTCAGGTAATGAAAAGTTGCTATCAAAATTGCGAACAGCGTAAAAGTAATGAAGAATTCTTTTTATCTTCCTTTGTGGCACTTGTACAAGATTTAAGAACAAGCAATTGCATCAATTTTTTTGTGCCAACTGTAAACAACTAGATATTGACATCTTCAAACTGATGAAGCGAGCTCGGGAATAGTTTAATAGGAAATGGAAAGTGATTTTAACGACATGATAGACAAATTAATGATGAAGGATAGTTTTTTAAACGGTGCTAAATATCTTGAGCACCCTCAAGGCATGCTTGCTAAAAACTTGTCCACCCAGGGGTTGCATTTGTTGTCGTACATTCTTGATTTAAATTCTCCATCGTCTGCGACAGCATCAGCAATGTCCGAGTAAAATTCGGGTGACATGCCTATTTTTGGTTCTGCTAAGGATATAATGAATGTGGATATATTTCCAGTGGGCTCGATCGAAGCTAATGAAATTCCTCCTATCAATGAAGATAAGACAAATGAAGTTGTAATGAAGTACAAATGCAAGGGTGAGGCTAGTAAAAGCGTCTCGTATCATTATAACCGTAGGTATAACAGCTCTCCATATATCTACGATTAATCTTTCGTATCCTGAGCCGAGTGTAATGCAGAACCAAAGTGATAGCGCAAATTTGATAGTCATTCCTGCACGCACAGTAGTTTCTATTTCACGATTGGCATCAAGCCTCACTCTTGAGAACGTAATGAGCTTTATTCAATGCAATTTATTCGGCACTGATTCATCAAAGATAAGCATTTTTGATTTAAAATTGTAGCGCCGCCTTGTTTATTTTATCGACAGCTAAGTAAAAACTTTTGGCCGAAGAGTGTTTTTATAAAGGAATTTATTCCCAACAGAAGATCTGATCGGTTAAGCTTACTCAACCTAGGTCCATGTCAAAAAACTGAGTGGATCATTAACTGAAAACTTCGTAGCACCCCTTTTTTTAATTCTGTGGATACTGATTATTGTATTATTTTGCTTAGTGTAATGCGAAGTCTGTAAGAATGACAGAATTTTCAAATTAAGTGAAGCTTAACTGATTGCAGTTTACAATTGTATACCATTCATGACGATTTTATTACCTCCCCCTAACGACATTGAATTCGAACTCGAGTCCTGACTAAGCTGAAGTGTTTTTCAGTACATAGGACTTACACGCACACACCTCCTGCATGCGACATTTCTCTATATCTTGACCATCTCCAGTTAATTAAAATTGTTATCAGTTGCTTAAAATTCCACGATATGATTTTAGTTTTAAGAGACTTTAATTTACCTCATATAGTTTGAAATTCATATGTCAGCCCTTGGGCCTCTTATTCCTCTCTCTTCGGCCCTCAAACGAAAATTATTTACAATAAAAATGAGAAGCTATTGGAGCTGAGTTTTTATAACTTTGAATAACCCGCTGGCAAACGACTTCGAAATATAATTTTCTACTAAAAAGTTAGTTTTTATTTAAGTTTACGTAAGTTTATCAATGTTCTATCAGAGCTGTCATGGAACTTGGATTACCACAATATTGACAATTCTTTGTCAGGAATTTATGAAAGGATTTCGTACACTATTTCTGAAACTGTTCGGGTTGCATCTTTTGAGCATTCAGAGAATTAACCCGGAACGATTTAACGAACTGCATCTCTTGCAGATTGGACACGTCATTCTCGTGAAAGATGTCATAACAACAATTGCTACTCTTAAATTCGCTTAATTGTCAGAAAATGCGAAAAAATGTCGTTCACGCGGCAAACACTGATTCCTACAAACTGTACTGTTGGTAGTTACACTTAGGGAAATGGGTCCAATAACATCGACCTTTACGTAGTTTTTGATCCAAGTTGAAATTTAACTTACACGTCGAGGATTTGGCAAATAAAGTTAAGTCGCTCTTAGAATTTTCGAAACGATGATCGAAGATATTTAACGATTCCTCTACAACGGAGCGCCTGTATTTTTTCCTTATTCGACCTACTCTTGAATATTCAATTATAGTGTGAGCGCACTCTCACAAATGCCATGCGGATCTGCTTGAACCCGTCCTACGCGACTTCTTAACCTTAGCCTTTCGTAATACTGGATCTAGCTACCGCCCTGTGAGCATAAATTGAAATTCATCAATCTGTCGACCCTTGGGAAAAGGCGGGTGTTGCTAGGTCTGATATTCAGGATCAAATTAATACGGGGGAATATCTATTCTTCAAAATTACTTGTGACAATTTCCTTCAATACGTCATCTGCCTTTACTTAAACTGTCGTTGTGCCGCACAAATCATCAGCTTCATAATCCTATATGCTTCCTTTGTAAGATCTTTAATGAGAATTATCGCAGATACGATCAAGCTGTTGATTCTATTAACAAGATGCGAATCTCTCTTCTACAAACTTAGTTGACTGACATGTCTGATTTATTGTTTTCTATGCATATATGTATGTACGTGCACGAGCTCTATAGTAAATGTCAGGGCGGGTATTGTAGGTATGTGGATAAATTTATACATGTGTACATCCGGCTTCATATGCATAATATTATGTAGTATTATTTTTACATATTTATGGGAGTGTCAGATATAGGCATCCGTGCAAGTATATATGTATATATGTACGTATCTTTGTCTACATCTGTATATTATCTTTCTTGTTCCAATGTTTCCAATATTTTCTTTTTTGGATAACTCTGCCATATATTTAAATGTAAATATATTTATATGTATATATTTGTTGTCATGTAGTCTTCTGAGTGTATAATCATTACATTGGTCTAAGTAATAAATAATCAAATTTAACGGTACTTTTCTCTCCATTGAGAAATTAAGTATACAGGCCCTTCTACAGGCTACTTCTTCCAGGTAGAGTTGCAGTTACATAAAAACTCTTACTTGGAAAAATCAAAAATTCGATCCATTTGAATGATCCCAATGGGCTAAATGAACTGAAAATCAAATTTTAATTGAGATCATTGAAATATTTATATATTTGTTCGCTTTTACTGATTTTGTCAGCTGTATTTCTGCTTTAGCAAGACTAAACTAAACAAAACAACATAATTACATTTAATTAAATTTTTATTCTTAATTGTTTACAAGACGATGATGTACATGAGTCGATTCGGTAATCGTTTCCATGTTCCATTTTTTTCAGGTGAAAACTCAATTACAATCACAGGCAGCTAAAGAAATTGCTGTCGGCTATCAACATCATCATACCGGAATGATACCCGCCTTAAAGCAAATTTATAAAAAAGGCGGCTTATTTGGCCTTTGGCGTGGCGCGTTGGCAACAATTCCCAGAGCGTCATTGGGCTCGGGTGCACAAATTGCCACATTTGGCAAAACAAAGGAATTTTTAATAGAATATAATTTAGTTACTCAACCAATTTTGAATTCGTTTACTGCCGGCCTATTTGCCGGATCTGTTATGTCTCTAGCCATAACTCCGCCTGATGTTATAACTACTCGATTATACAATCAAGGTTTAGATGAGCACGGTCGTGGTCTATACTATAAGGGTTATTTCGATTGTGTAGTAAAAATTTTGCGTTCCGAAGGTATTTACGGCATGTATAAAGGATTTTGGCCAAATTACGTACGAATTGCTCCTCACTCGACATTGGTTTTATTATTTTTCGATGAATTGCTGCGCCTACGTGATGCTTACTTTGTAAAGCGCAAAATATAATTTTTTTTTTTTTTAATTTGCCAAAAGTCAAAGTTAAAAACAAATTTTTTTTAAATGTATTTTATTGTAAAAATACGTACATAGTACAAAATTAATGTTTTAGTTGTTAATAAATTCTTTAAAAAAAAAAAAACTTAATTTATATCCTGCGAGTGCCTTTGTCACAAATAAATAATACTAACAAAAAAAAAAAAAAGAAGCGGCTTTCCCAAAATGACGCAATGCTCCAAATAAAAACTTTTATTTAATTCTCAAATTTTTTTTTGCTTACACCAGTACGGTGTGTACACCTCATTTTCAAATAAGTTTTCAAAACCGCGAACTAAACTTCTGAGATTACTAGATGAAAAAAATAGGTGGAATAAATATTTTACAAGTAAACATTTTACTTATTAACTTAAATTAATTTTAGAGAAAATTTTTAAATAGCTTTACAATAATTAATTTCCAAAAATTGTTTTGCAATAAATTCATCCTTTTTACGAAAAATGCGTTGTTGTTAGTCATTTTCCTCGTTATCAGTAACGAATTTCAAGTGATTGTCAATCCCTGAGTCGCCGGCCGCATGAATGCCCGTAGATCGGTATAAGGGTTTGCTAAAAATAAAAATAAAATGAAATGAAAACATTGAAGTCGCTATCTAAAAGAAGCTAACGGATAGTTTCTTACCCAGTTTGCATAAATTCTACTAACATCATACATATCTACGAATTCCTTGGAAAATTAACTTCTGCGGAGTCTATATCAAAATCAAGCAATTTCGCAGAACGGCGAGATCATTTACGTTAAGGTTAGTAGAACCCATTAATAGACCACCCGGTCTACCGCCAACAACAAATCCACTGAATCATCAAAGAACGATAAATGTCAAAAAAGTCAAAACAATCCTCTTGCAGCGTAACGGCCAATCAGGCATTAAACAATTTTTTTGTATACAATCTAGCTTAGAATCAATAGCCAAACCGAGATTAAATTGGTTCGGGGAATACAACAACTCTCTATCTTTCTATGCGGCTTTTTCCTTTTCTTTTTTCCAACAAACTTTGCTAATTTATGTTCCATCACGAGTGCGGTGCTCTTGGTTGTGCTAATTTAGTGCTCTATTAACAAGACGTCATCCAGATACTGATCCTAGAAAGAATTTCCTATTTTCCATAATTGTCAGGAAACAGCGTTCCTTTATTGGACAAAAAATGTTTCGAGATTCCATCTAAAGACAGTTTCCTGCCCAAACTAGATCCACATTTATAATTAAAAATGTTTTACACTGTATTTAAACAGAAATTGAATTCCTCTTTCGTGCGACGGAAATTTGCCCGAAATCCTCGTGATATTTTCAACGCCCACTTCCTTTGGAACTTATGCTCAATCGCCTCGAAACTACATGAAATGTCAAACTTGATGAGAGGTCTTTTATATGCCTCTTGTTCCTGAAACTGAGATAATTTCCGAGAAGTGTCAAGGTATGACCGATGTATATAAATTCAGTAAACCCAACGTTGGAGGACGCTACCCTATCGGTAAAATAGTTTCCTGTTTTGGTGACTACTGCTTGCTGTAGATAATGCTGCTTGGTAGAAATGTAGCGATGAGCATCCCGATTCGTACGATTACCAACATCTTTGACACACAACAGAAAGATGTAATAGCGATTCTTCGCATGGTACCTCCATATAACCTTCGCGAGCGTTTCCGTACCTTCAGTTTTAGAGAAAGACTTCCCTGATATTCATTTAAAAATGTTTAGGAATTCAATCGTTGAGGCGTGGTGTTGAGAGAAAATTATCCTTTCGATGCAGAAGATATTATCTGAGATCAAAAAACAAAATATTTTCTCTTCGTAGGTGAGTATGGCTAATTGCTTGTATGGAATTGTTTGTAGGGTTATATACAACGTGCAATTCTCTACGCCATGTATTAGTTTGTAGACCGTGCTGTTATCAAAGAAATAAAAACTTCGTTCTGGGACACCTAGAAGAAATGTGTAGAATTTTAATGAAACCGGTGTATTCGGTTCTGAAAACCCAACAATAAAGTTTTGCTGACAAGACGATTAAATTAAATTAGGGAAGCAATTCTCAAGAGTTCTGTCCGCGAATGTTACTAGAATCAGCTTTGGAAAAGTATTTTTGATATGTTGTGCTATTAAATAAAAAAATATATAAAAAAAAAGTCTTTAATCTTACGATTTATTCTCTGTTTACTCTAATTCGGCAAAAGCTTTAGCGAATGTCTCCACCAACAAGTTTGTGTTTATTATATTTTTTTATTTATATCAAGGATTGAGGCGGTAGCCCTGGCTTATTTATATAATGCGGGTAATCCTAAAGCAAGAAAAAAACATTTTGTTGTCAGTCTGGTTAATGCGCTTCATTTATGAAGATTTCGCTTTTTTCGGGTGATGTTTATTAGTTGGTTGCAACGATAAAATTACTTACTAAATATTTAATAACACTTCTGCTAAATATTAACTTGATTTCTTGAAAAAACATGTTATAAACTCAATAATAAGCAAATTAGCGTTCATATCCATCTAATCCAAAGGGCCAATATAAGATTGAACGCAGTTGGATGTCATTGAATGGTGTTGAATGCCATTATGTAAAATCTTACCCGAAAACGATTAGTCCTGGAATTTATGATCATAGGAGCAGTAATAGTCAATGGCACAGTGAGTACAATCACCCATAAACCAGCAAAAACACGCCTAAGTTTCCTTTACTCAAATGAAGAAATAGTACTTAAAGGAAATGATAAGAATTCATAAAATGAAGCATAAAAGAAAAACTTGCAAATCCAATTCCTTTATGTGCAGTTAGTTCATTCCTAATTTATCCTCTCTTTCAACAAATTGTCTGAGCAAAACGCTAATATAAGAGAAATAACCGCAGACACTTAAGAGTAGCCCCAAAAAATATAACACCAGTAGCGCGATATTCAGACAGACAGTGAATATTATTAGGGACATACCCTTACAAACTATGGCGTATTTCATTTACCAGATTGTTGAGCATATGTCGATATTTTCCCAGCCGCTGGGCTTAATTTGAAGAGACCAAACCTTTTAACTGCATGAAGATACCAGTCTCTCCTAATGAAGTACAGGTCGTCGAAAGGAACAATTTGGCGACATGCTACAAATAGTGAAACACGTTTAGTCTTAAGAAGTCGGTATTGATCGACACCAACACGCCTAGTGTTAGTAAGTCTATCTTATATCTATGCAAGTCTCTTTATATTTTTCCCGACTCATCTGATTACTATAAATCTCTTCAGTTAGTCAACTATCTCCACTTGATCATTAAATTCTTTGAAGTGAAGTAGATTTGCTTAATTGTTGAGCGTTAGATGAGACTCGGCTTCGAAGCTATGATGTAATCAGAAGGATCCCTTAGAAGTAGAAATCATTTTGAAGTCTGACGAATTTCTTCTCTTGGCAAATGAAACTGCTACTGCGTTACAAAAGGCGTAATCTGAATTTCTATTAGAGTCGTTGCCGGCAGGGAAAATGTAAAGAAAATATGAAAGTTTTGACCTCTCAGCTGACCGATAGTGCTTCAGGGTATAGTCTCCGTAGCAAAACAAAATAGCGGTGCAATTGTGAAACGTTATCTCCTCTACGATGACAATTTTAGCCTCTGTTGAGGAGCTTTAAAAACGCATTACGAGAATAAGAGGATTTTTAGTCGAAAAACTAACACGAATTTTTTTTAACATTCCTGAGGCAAAAGGAAAAAAAAGAATTGATATATTCTCAGAACTCAAACAAGTCTAAATGATTGCTTATCATCCTTAAAATTGTTAGAAATATTCACGGACAATTGGAATCCTATCCTTATCCATTTAATATCTATGAAAATGCCAGACAATACTTTGCTCTGTGGGAACAATCATTGAAATTCCCGCATGGGCTATAATGAATGAAGTTCTGGTGGAGCGACAGGAAGCAGCCTAAAAGCACAATTCTCCTCTGCACCAATGCCAGCAGAATTATTGGAAACGTACGTTGCTCAAAATTCATTTACACGTACATGTAAATTAAGTATTGAAACACACACATCTATAAATGTACCCGATTTACATTAATGTCCCTAAATGAGAGGAAGAATTCTGCCTTTTGCATGGCTTCCATTTGTACAACTCGTTGAATAGTCCCTTGTGGAGGCACAGGTCCTATCTGAACCTCATGAATCCAAGCCAAAAATCGTTTCGCAAGTGGCAGTAAATCGCGCGAACAATCAATAGGACCGATGGACACAAATACACAAATATTCTTTGACATTCTTACATTCTTAATTTGAGTCGTTGTATACATTTAAACTCATTTTAATATCTTCGTCAATCTCTCTTGATTTCATTTCTCATTTTCAACTCCGTTGTTAAAGTTCACTACTGACTTCTTTTTATTTCAGCACCGACATGTAATCAAATTCAGAAATTTTCCAATACCGATTATCCCATCGCTATCTTGTTTTTCCAATGTATTCCTGTCTTCTGTCATTAATACTTCTTCACCAGCCAACAAGGGTCGAAGCCAAGTCACCAAATAAAAATCGTCGTTGTGAACGTCAAACTTCTCGCAAACAGCATCGGAGCGAAGTCGATCAAACTGTTGCTCGAATCCAATACGAGAAGCTTAAGAAGCAGCTAATGGAGGTCGCCGTTCTTGTCAGCGGCCTTCATCGATCCTTAATGGCACCAAGTACGGGGGGAGGTGAATATATTAAGGATTAAGAACTGTACCTTATTAAGACAATGTGAGTACTCCTAACGCAAGAAAAAAAAAATGTAGCTGTCAGTCCGGTTAGTGTGACTCACTTGTCAAGATTTTGCTTTTTTTTACTATGAGGATATTGTTTATTAATTGGCTATATAATAAAATTATATTAAATATAATATTTAATAACACTTCGGTTAAATATATTAAAATGATTTCTTGAAATAAACGTGTTATAAGCTGAATAATAAACAGTTTAAAAAGAAAAACTAGCGAAGGATTTATTTATATATAAGTTTACTGTCTTTATTATTTGTTTAGATATACGTATATACACTTTATAATTTATTTGGAATTTATCGATTTGCACATATTGTCTTTTCTGTTTTTACAATCACGGTTTTTGAGCAAAATTTAAATATAAAACTAAAGATAAAATAAAACTTGTTACACTGTTTCTCGTTAATGGGGTTATTTCTATTATCTATGTGAATGTACATGAAAAAATACTGTTATTTGCGTAAAAAAATTAAGACGACTCCTTTTAAAGCTGTACTGCGGATCATCGAGTTTATGTGTGGCACTAGAAAATCTTACAAAAATATTTTTATATCCTTATGTGTTTGTATTTGTCTTTCTTATTATCTCTGTCAAATTCAAATTTTCACTTATGCTTATTTAACATTCTCTTAATCAAGCATTCATAAGAAGAATGCAATGCAAAGTTCGCTAACATCTCGTATAGAATTGCGAACGTGACGCGATTAGACGTTTTTGATTTTTGGTGCTGCCTGCGCTTTCATTATTCTGTGGGATCTGTGTTGGCGGCGCTTGTGCTGATTTTTGTGAATCCATGACAACATTCGAATTAGTTAAGTTATCCGTAGTGACGCGGGATTTTTTCTGTTCATGAATCCTTTCAGACAAACGTATTCTGTCGTTATTGGAGCGATTCGAGGACGTATTCATTTGTTGAGAAATTTTTTTTATACAACTACTACGGTTACGAACACCACCTTAAACGAAGAAAAAAGTTTATTATTACGCATCTTGAAAATTAACAAATTTAGAGAGAACAAATTTTTTACTCTCTATAACTTCTACCATAAATGAAGATTTGAAATTTTTTGATTCAATTTGTAAGCAACAGTTTTTGTCTTTCGGCTGCCCACTAAAAGCATTACCATACCAGGTTTAATACAAATGGTCTTACACTACCAGCTACAGCTTTTATCTATTGTGCTTGAGTTTGTAGACAGACCGGGACTACCAGGACATAACTCGTAACAGATTTTGCATCTTCAAAAATTGTCTATGTGCCTTAGTCTTTTTTAAATAACGCGAGGACACGCGGACACACCTGAATAAATATTAGCATAAAAATCGGAGATCTAGCCATATGCTAGCTAATATGTGCCCAATCCATATATTTACGATTTATCACCTTTACATTTCTTATTGTGCCGGTATGTGAAGAGCATATTCTATAAAATTAATAACACTTACTTGTTTGTATCTCCGTTTTAGCAGCGGAAACTTTCTTGGCCTCACTTGACTTGGTAGGTGAAAATGGCCGTCTTACTGCTGGTACTTTTTCTTCCACTTCACGTTTCGGTGAAAGAGTTAAGTTAAAATTACGCCGTACTCCAAAAAACTTAACACTATTTTGTCCCGTTTCGGACTTTTCTTTCTTTCTTGTGCTCTTTGAAATACTAGGGGGTGCAGTGCAAATTATCGGAGGGGACACATTCTGCTTTTCGGCTATATAACTTTTAAACGATTCCTCTTTCGGTAGCCTTACACGTTTTGGTGAGCTTTTCCCGTTCAGTCGTTGCTGGGGCATTCCCATTTTATCAAGATTTTCTAAAGAATCCGAATGTGGTTTATGATATTTTAATTTAGGTTCGATTTCTGTAAATTTTTTACGTCCAAACACTGGAGTTTGGTTAACACGGTAAGTATGTTTAACTTCCGCGCTGGTGTTTCCAGGAGGCGCAAAATTTATTGAAGGCAAACCTTTAAAACGTTCAAACATTTTTATGGATTGTGGTGGGGATTTACAAACTTCTTCCTTTAATTTGAACACCGATCGCATTGTTGTTTGGGAATTTGAGAAATTTCTGCGATTTGCTTCGTCAATATTATCAATGCGAGCTTTACATAAATTTAAACGAACACGTATATCGTCCAAAGCATTTCTGTAGGATCTATCATTAAGCGCACTTTTAGCGGGGATATTGTCGCTTCGTGGACTTACAGTTTCAATCGAGTTCTCTGCCGATTGTTCTAATATTGGATTTTCACCCTTCACTGCATCCACTTTATCAACGTTTGAAATCTGATCTATTTCTTGATAATTAAGACTGGTTTCACAGCTTGAGTCTAAATCGGAGTAGTTATTCAAATTTTCTACATTATTTAAATGTAGATCTCCATCTTGGCTGAAGTTAATTAGAAAACCTTTCTCTACATAATTCGCTTTGCCATTGCTTTCTACGCCAAGTTTAATCTCTTCCACTTCTGTTAAGCCAGCGTTTTGTGCTTGAAGAAAACGTTGCCTTCTTTTAGCACGCATGCTGTTATGGATACGTTCGCCGGTGGGTGAAAAATCTTTACCTAAGTGAGGTGATTTCGGAATATCATCGGGCAAGTTTAGAGGACAGCATTTTACTTCTGTATCGTTAATTGCTTCTGTGACAATCGTTGGCAAAGATTGTAGCGTGAACGGTAAGCTTTCAACTTCATCCAAATTTTCTCGACTGAGATTGGATTTTGGTGTTAGAAGATCTACTGGTGTTGAACTAATACTAAAACCTTTATAATTCTCGATATCGTACAATAATTCGTCTGGCATTAATTGTTTCGAGATCATAGACGATTTCAGACTATCCAGCCAAAGCTCGAGTACATCAAATGAAGGCCTAGAAAAATTTTCATTTTTAACAATAGGTTAAGATTGAATCATTTTCCAGATACCTAAGCCCATTAAGCCAGAAACTGTTGTAACCTCATATAGACCAATCAGTTTACTTTTTTGACTTGCTTTTTCTAAAATGTTTTGAGAAAATAGATCTACTAAGATTATTCCCAGTTCTAGAGTAAAAATTTATTATTCCTGACCACTAGTTCGACTTGAAGAATACACATGACATCATTGAGCAATGTGTCGTACGTGACAGAGATAACTAAAATTAGCAATTATTATGATGGTGGATTTCTTAAACGTGAAGTTGAAGTCTCACATAATTGGTTTCTTTTCAAACTTAAAAACGGCCTTCCAATCGTGCATTTGCCGCTTAAATCCTATTTCCAAAACACACATTTCTGAAAATGATAGATCCAATACATATGAAATTGAAGATGGATGCACCAAGTGAGTGTCGCAAGTTCAATATTCTATACAATTTTCACTTCAGATTTTCTGATTGCTGACAGTGCTAATGACACAGCAATTCTATTTTCATTTAGTGATCCCCTCAATGTTTCCGAAAAAATGGAATATTGGAATACATGCTGAAAAGTCTACGCATACTACTTTTACAGTAAATAAGAGCTTTTGACCTTTACTAGTTTTGAATGGCAATAATATCCAACTATCAACAACTATGTAAAATATATTGGCCCACATATAGACGGCCCACGGATAGACTAACACTGAAAAGTCATAACATAAACAGTTTGACTTAAAAACCAGAAGATTCTTCGTCCAGAATCTCAACTAAGAAATAAATGCATTTTATACAAAAGTGTCCGCCAACCTGGTTGAAACTGCGGCATAAAACTCTAGGAAATAGCCCGTAGCTCTAATATTGAAATTTTCCAAAAATATCAATCCAAGGCTCTGTGCCTTTGGTCTGGTAGCAACAAAAGTACTCATGATGAGTAGTTCATTCATCAAAAATATAATTCAACCCATTTCTTCAAAATATCGCATCTGAGTGTCCCTTCACAATATCTCTTATCCAATGAAATAATTATTTAAACGTCATATTCGTACTGTTATATTGTTTACATTGAGGGACAATAATTCCCGTTATTATAACCACCACCGAAGAATGGGGGTAAACTAATCATAATGTTTGCAACACCCAACGGGAAACTTCAGAGACCCTATAAAGTATATATATTCTTGATAAGCATGAAATTCTGAATTGATTAAGTCATCGAGAAGACTATCGAATGCTGTTCCATCTGCCTGTCTGTCCGTCTATCTAATGTCTGTTGTATACATTCTCCTGGCCGCAAAAATGAAGCTATTGACATTGGAAATTTCTGCTTGTTGATGGTCAGAGCACTTACTCCGTTTCTCTAAGTCAAAAGTTCTGTTTTGGCACATCACTCACAAATTATGAAGCATAGCCAAGATATTTTACATTTACTTTATAGAAAACTTGATTGTTTCGATGTAAAAATTGAAAAAATCGGTCATGCCCAGACAAACTTATAAGTGGTTAAATTCTCTTTTCTCACTTTTTTTAGGTTTTCTACTTGTAATAAGACAGTGTTTAATATTATGTTGCACATTCCTTAAGTGAAGATATATTATCTAAATAAAAATCCCTAGCCACCACGACGTGGTGGATTAATTTTCTCACTCAATACCGTCGATATGGATATCAAATAAAACGACTTATACAGTAAAATGCGACAACCATATTAATTCTGAATTAATTATGGTGGACGTCACGACACTGTGGAGTAAATTTTTCTTAGCCAAACGTTTCAGCGTCAATTATAAGATGAAAGATATACTTTATCCCATTCTCTTGTTTATAACCATAAATGAAAGAACGGGGAGCTAATTTGCAGTTGTTAAAAAAGTAATTCTCAGAAAAGTTTTTGGAGGTCTTAGAAGTAATATTTGTCCAAGTGATTTATTATTCATGGTGGTCTTCCCTGACTGAAGACAAACAAACTTTTCCAAAGTTTGCCCATAAAGTTTTAGATAATGTTCTAAAAAATGTTTCAAATTATTTTGGACAAAATTACCATTACCTCTTATCTGGATTTAAATCACAGCATAAAAAAGCAATCTTATAAAAGGGTTCTGGACACTGATGGCAAAACTTCTCGCAAAATATTTTCTGATTTAAGCCAAAATCTGAAGTACGTGGCAAATAATCGGGATCGGCTTGAACTCGTCCTATTATCTATGGAAAAAAGAAAATTATCAATAAACAAAAAAAGTAATCACTTTTATAATATTATTTACCTCACATAGCATTATACCAAATGAAAATAGATCCACTTTCTCATCGTATCTCAAGCCCTTCATCATTTCTGGTGCCATCCAATAAGGGTTGCCAACCACTGTATAACGCTGGCGTCGTTGTCTACTCTTACTACGAGTTAACGTGTTAGAGTCCTGCGAATCTGGAACTCCACCACACCATTTAATTGTTGGTGTGGTAATTATCCGAGCCAAACCAAAATCAGCTACAATAATAGTGCGATTTTCACGTACTAGACAGTTCAAAGAATTTAAATCACGATGAATAATATTTTTGGAATGCAAGTAACTCATTCCGCAAGCAATATCTTTAGCAAAAGAAATGCGTTCTGTCCAACTTAACGGTAAACCAGAATCATGTATGAGCTCTTTTAATGAACCGCCCGCTACGTACTCGGTCACCAAGTGTAACCTTTTTTCTTTGTACAAAACTCCAATAAACTTAAGAACATTAGGGTGATTTAAAGAACGTAATACTGCCACTTCTTTCAGAAAGTTCCGTTGAGCTTCCTCATCGACCCGATAAAGTTCCTTCAATACCATCACTTCTTTAGTCAGACGATGTGTTACCTTATAAACTTGACCAAAGAAACCTTTACCCAAAAGCTCCCCTATAACTAAATCAGCAGCACGAAAAATGCGTTGGGGCTTTGGTTCCACACGAAAGGACCTAGTCCTAGACAAATCATACATTTGTTCGGTGCTGCCTACATGTCGTTCCCCAGTTAATTTGGACATACTCGAACATCGTTCTTTATCCCGAAGTGATGTTTTGGTACTATCGACCTTGCCGGCCGGCATAGAATGAAGTTCATCATGTTCATTGGCAATCATCATACTTAAATTTTTATACTTTCTTAATTGACGGGTTTTGGTACCGCTAATGTAACCTTCGTCTTTGCGTTTATAAATACGTTCTTTATCCTTTTTGTTTAATTTTGGATCAAGATACTCTTGTTGAGATTTATTAAATTCACGGCCAAATACTTCCACACTGGAAGCCGAAGTAGCCAAAGGTAGAGACAATTCGCTGGTCAACTTTTTGATGTCTATGTTACTACAACTCCGGCACACTTGCACAGGATCATGCTCGACTGTTAATTGTAGGATTTTCTCAGTGCTACGTATCAAGTTGTCAATCTGTTCTATCGAATTATTACTGACCGGCGTGCCGTTCACTTCCAATATACGATCGCCCACGTGTAAGTTTGTAAGATTTACATCGATTCTGTTTTTAAACAGAGTGTTTGTATATGAGCGTGTAATTGCAAAGGGGAAAAATTGCCAATCAATAAATGCACCTAGTAAGTAAAGTTAGCTGGCAGGATTAAAATAGTTAAAAAGAAACTTTACCTATACGCCCCACAACATTGATCGATCACCGATGTTATTAGAGAGAAAACGTATTTTCCAACACGTCCGTATATTCTACAAATGAGTCTTTACAAGAGGCGAATCGAAAAACGAGCATTTCGAGAGAAAATGAGTGAGAGTTTTATTAGTAATAGGTCGTACAAAGTTAATTGCATGTGTGCGTGTTTGTTAATACTAGGTGATTACAAATTTATATTTAGCGCAAGTAAGAAACTGATAGTAAGCATTTCTCATCGTTAAGCTTATTTGTAATTGTTGTTTGTTACATCAAAAGTAAATGAATGATACATACTCAGATATACGAACGGCTGGGAATAGATCGGTGGTATTGCTGCCTGATGACATTTTACCTAACCCAACGGCATCGAAAGTAGCCAAATTGCAAGCACAATTTTGTAGATTGTCGCCGCCAGTTGAATGACTAACAGTGTCAACAGACAAACGTAAGCTAGGTGCAACGTCTCTTGGTACTTCTACCAATCGTATGGCGTGTAAAGGCTTTCGAGAGGAATCATTCCCTTTCATAGGTTGTAGCATGTGCTTATTGTAACAAGGATCACAATAAAGCTTAGAACGTTCCAATAGCGTGTACGATTCTCCGTAACCGATAAATGTGTTACACGATGCGCAACAAAAACATTCAGGATGATATTTATGATCGCCAGCCACCATTATCGGCCCTGATATAATGGTATTACATTGTTGGCAAGCTTCACCGAAGCGCTGAACGTAATCCTCCTTGCAAAAAAGGACACCATCCTTTTCAAAATACCAATTATGCACAGCACGACAAAAACAATCGCTATGCCATTGTTGTCCCAAACCAACAATAAATTTTTCATCTTGCTGTAGATCGTTTAGACAGCCACCACAAGTTTTCAAGTTGAATTTTTTCGTTTTTTCGGCCATGAGACGACGTTCATCGCAAAACGAATTTGTAACTAAAAGATAGAAGGATTAAAATTATTTACGACATCTAGAGTACCTAGAGGTGTGAATCACCGCCGTAACATAACTGCACGCACATACATATCAGCATTTTTATTTTCTACTAACTACATTGTAGCGTCAAATTTGTTGCACAAAATTAACTCAAATAAAATAAAATAATTCTTCACTTTCGAAAAAAGCTACATTTGATTGTTTTTTTAATAAATATTTGTTTGGAATATCCCAACCCACGTCTTTATATACATGCGCATTCCCTTTTTTTCTTACCGAAAATTAAAGATTTTTTTCTTTATCGTTGCAGAAGGATTGTATATAAATATTGTATACAAGCTGCTGTTTAGCGAACTTGTACGTTCTTGTATATTTTTAACAATTTTTGTTTAAAATTTTACATTTTTATTAAAACTTATATATTATTTGATAAAAAAACTATGCACTTGGGGATCTGATTGCAATAATTGAAGTAGAACATTGTTGCCGACAGAACTTTTGATTATTGTTTGATGGCGGAGTTGATTTGCTAGTGTAGAGTTGCATATGAGGCGTTGGAAAATGCCGTATAAAGTTAATATATAAAGTGTAAGGTTAAAATTAAATAGGGGGACAAATTGAGACTGCTTTAAAGACAAGTTTACGCAAACTTAATAAATCACGTCTTGTAGTTTATTAATGCTGCTACTTTTAAATTTTCTTGACATTCTTAAAAATCAACAAAATACCTCTGAAGTTAAAAAATTTCAGTTGGCAATACTTGCTTGCCTACAATACAGCGTAATAACGTAAAGAGGAAGAACAATCATTTATTCACTTTGGTTGATTGTTTTCCATTATTTTAGAATAGTGCGAGAAAGGAAAACTTGTAAATTAAATTAATTAATTTCGCGCAACTTATGTCAAGGATCATAAGGATGTATCCATGAAGAGTGGCAAAAGCAAACTCAAGTCTATTAGCTGATACGTTTAAGAGAATAAAACGGACGGAAAACAAACACGGATGTTGTAAAATTGACAGAAGGAGATTTGCTCACAAACGAAGAACACCTTTTTTTATAATAAAAAATGAACCATAAACAATATCTTTTGTAAATAAATTAAGAAATAAAACCACGATCACCAAGATGTTATAATTATATAGACTTTTCAAATTCACTAGATTGTATGTTTACTCTAGTTTGAAGACTTGAGATTGCAATTAGCCTAATACGAAAATTTGTTGAAACTGTTTGTTTCAGTTGACTATTACCTAGGATTTTACTATACTTAAGGCGAAATGTTTGTGCTAATGTTGTCCTCATGTTCAGGGTTAATCGATTTTGCAAATTTCTTTTCATAGCTTATATTATCAAATAGGGCGAAATACATGAATATCTTTCTTAATCTTTAGGTGAAGTGTTTGCTATTGTGATAACGCTATATATATTTTGTTCAACGATCTTTTTTGGACAATTTTTTTCTTAATAATAATAATCGCTCAAAATACAATTGATATTTTGACAATCTACACTATACTAATTTGCTATACTATTCTTCCACAGTCTAAACCAAACCACAAATAACAATTTCGTATATATTTGAAAATCAACTTCAAAGGGATTTTTGGATTAGAAACATCTAATAATTGTTCAAATTGTTGTCTCGTTTGCTTCTCATACAAACAATGCATTTTGCAACATGGTAACCTTGATTGTGCACTACATTATTTTACAGCGCCTCGACTATTACTCGACTTTTAATAACACAGTTGTGTGTGTTCAACTGTATTTTTCGTAAACAAAGAAGTTTAAACGTATGAGGCGGATCCTTTTTGAAGACCATATAACCCTCCGGATAATTCTTAAACCTGACTATGATATCTCTACATCGCGAGCAATGGTTTGGTAAGCAAGAAATAGCTATAAAGGAAGCTTTACTGGATGCTTTAAAAGAAAATATAAAAGAGGTCGAATATGAGGTTGGGTATAATAAAAAAAGTAAATATATTTCAAATTATTTTTCCAATTACATGTAGAAATCATTTTTTAATTGTCAACAGATGACTTTAATCTGTGTGAAAGCACGGGCGCGTTATGTACGACTTTGGAGGCGATATTCCTCCACGGCCTAAAAGACTCCTTCCTCTGGCAGACAATTTCTATAATTGCAGGAGATGAAGAGCGACGTCCTAATCCCTGTTTTTGGTCTCCCATATTAATATTTTTACATAAAGGAGTTATTGAACAAGTCAGTATATTTCTTTAGCGACTTACATTGGTATTACTGTAAGTGCCATGAAAATTAGGTGCAAAGCTTGACGCAAATAACATCGGAAATTGGGCAATGCCGTGCATGGATACGAATTTCTTTAAATGATAACCTACTTTCTTCTTATCTTGGCAATATAAGCAAGAGTTCGTCCTCTTTGAGTCCTTACTATAAAAAGTATGCTCTTCTGAAGGATACAATGCGTTTATCAAAGGTTATCAATGTCTTAACTAAATTCGAGGAGTGCTGTTTAGAAATCAAGTTGCCTTATAACTCGAGCCTTCTAAATCAATGGCCGGACGCAGCTTTACAATTGTCTGGCCTGTGGACGCCGCCTTTAAAGAACTGTCCGGTAAATGAAGAAAATGTGAGAAATTATTTAAACCTTCAAATTAAAATTGTAACAGGTTGCCAGTGGTCTTGACGTGGCTGGATCTATAACAAGTGATTCGAATGCCATACCCACGCCGCAGCCTGTGCGCCCTTATGAACTATTCAGTGAATCAATTTCAAATAGTCCTTTCCAGCGGATCGGCAATTTCCCTGCCGACAACTTAAACAACCGCAATAATATTGATTTACTTTTGCAAGCAGTTGACGAAATGAACACAATCGATGAAGAGGAAACTAGTTCTCAGAAAGATTTAGTGCAAAGTTCGAATACCGATCTTCCTAATGAGAAGGCTTCTGAAAATTCATTGAATAGTTTAATGCATAAATCATGGTGCTCCGACTTGAACAACCAACAAGACGGGGCAGACCGCAATATGCAGCGCTCTACAAGTGTAACAAGCACGGCAAGCTCGTTACCTTCTCTACCTACGGATCGCTGTAGTTATAATTCTTTATTAAGGAAGCATCAAAGAAATAGAGAAGTTGAGTGGACGGAAATTTGGACGAAATTCCTTACACAAAATTCCGTCAGTACAGTACAAATTCATAATGATGATAGCGATGATTGCGACAAATCAGAAACACAGAAAGATGCAAGTTTTGAACTTATTTCCGGCGATGCACTAGAAAAATTCGATATAGCGGATCTTCAGGAAATGGTGGAGCAGCTGTGCAAGCTGGGTCGAGAACCTGGTTTAGACAATCAAGGTTTTCTTTGTAAATCGTGTCAACATCCTTTGGGGATTGGGTATTCAAATTTTCAGTTACGATCGCCGTATTTAATAGATATGCCATTTTCCGATAATCTACTTTTTTTAACCTTCCAGGGTTTGTGCTTTTAGTGGCAACTATTTTTGCACTAGTTGTATGGACTTGGAACCTGCAGTGATACCAGCAAGAGTTATTTATAACTGGGACTTTCGGAAGCATTGCATTTCAAAGAAGGCAGCGGCATTTCTGTCAGAATTTCGTAATCAACCATTTCTTGATTTAAAGGTATTAAAAATTGCGTTATTTTTTCCATTTGCATATGTAAACGTAAAAATTCAGGTTTTGAATCCAGACATTTACAATGCATCTGAGTGCATGGCAGAAATGCAATCTCTTCGCATACGACTTAATTTCATTAGAGCTTATTTGTGTACATGTTCAGCTATTAGTTTCGAAGAACTGCAACGTAAATTTTTTGGAAAAGAATATTTATACGAACATATACATCAGTATTCCATTGGAGATTTACTCATGATACAGCGTGGCAGCCTTTATCAACAATTGCACTCAGCTTTTAAAGCCGGCGAATCCCATATTTTAAAGTGTTCGTTATGCAAAGTCAAAGGTTTTATTTGTGAAATCTGCAAAAGCTCACGAATTTTATATCCCTTCCATATAGAAACTACATTTAGGGTAAGTATAATAATTCGTATATATTCATCGATTAAAAATGAACACATTTTCATCATCCCAGTGTTCAAAGTGTGGATCAGTTTTCCATGCTGAATGTTTAGATGCCCGCCAACCTTGTCCTAGGTGTAAGAGGCAGCAGGCGAGAGAAAATTTGTTAACTGAAGACAGTCCAACTTAACATGCACTTCATCAGCATTATCCCGTGTATAATCACTTTATTCATTGTTATTAATGAAATAGTTCTTATAAGGTAAATTTAATAAACATTTAATAAAGTCGTTCTTTTTATCAAGAAAAGGTGGTACTAAATCAACAGATAAATCATCTAAATTATAAACAATCGTCTGTGTCTGCCCTTTTCCCCCATCCAATTGTTATTATTTGGATATCCTTCATCACGTTTACCTTGCAATATCGTGCGTACTCGCTTTTAATAAATCCAATTCTTGCGTTCGCCTCGAAACGGACAAGCTCCGTTCTTCAGCAACCCTCTCGGTTAAGTCGACAATATTTACAAATGTGCTAGCCGAAGAAACACGTCCTGCGAGTAACTGAAAGCTCGGAGACGTTCGAAATTTTTGATTTTCTCTCTGCTGTGCGAGAAGGCCGTAGATGACGATCAAAACGGAACCAAGTTTACCACGGTACACGGTACTTTACGTCTGTAAAAATCACTATTTCAATGAGTTGTATGAGGCATCGAACTCATCTGAAAATTTCCCATTTTTTACTTATCAAAAATTTCTATCCAATTCAAGAAATTTATTTTTAGAAGAAAGATATGAAAGGTTTGGAAGTTGAAACATGGAAGAGGTATGTGGTGAGGTATAGGATTATAATCGGGGAAGATATTAAAGAACAAAAAATCAAAATCCGTATTTCTCAAAACATAAATTTTACGATCACAAACAAAATGCAACGTTAAGTAGCTGTGTTTTCCTTCACTAATTTTTTATCGATTACGATTTCTTGTTTTTTTTTTTTTTTAATAAAATGATCGAATTGTGGACTTTTGCACTTTATAGTATCGATCACGAACAGCAACAAGAAAAATTCTGATTGGAAACTACTACAGTAAAAACTATTACCTAAAAAGATCCTTATCGCTATTTTTTTCGCGCTGACTGAAAAGAGTATTTTTTTAATAATATCTCTATACTAAAAGTAGAAATGTTTTGCAATACTATTACACGTAATGTATCACGCGCAAATATCGTAAGTTTTATGGATATGGATTCACTCCAGACTAAGATTTCTAATAATTTGCATACCACACACTTCATTCATTGACGCAGTTGCACCGTTGTAAAAGTACTTTGGTGATAGCAGAACACAATAATGAAGTGCTTAATCCAATTACACTGAATACGATGGCGGCGGCCAAAAAGATCGGTGGCGATGTTACAGTTTTGGTGGCAGGCACAAAATGCGGCCCTGTAAGTAATGCTTATAAATTTTTGAAGCTTAATTCAATGTCTCTTTAGGCCTCGGAAGCTGTTGCAAAAGTGGAAGGAGTTGCCAAAGTGCTAGTAGCCGAAAATGCTGCTTTTAAAGGCTTTACACCAGAATCTTTGACTCCATTGGTATTGGCTGCTCAAAATCAATTTAAATTTACGCACATTTTAGCTGGCGCTACAGCTTTTGGCAAAAATTTATTGCCGCGTTTAGCAGCCAAGTTGGATGTTTCACCTATCTCCGAAATTATTGATGTAAAAGCTGAGGACACATTTGTACGTACCATATACGCAGGCAATGCTATTCTAACATTGCGCTCAAAAGACCCCGTTAAAGTCATAACGGTGCGTGGTACTAATTTTGCTGCAGTAGCTGCTGCTGGAGGCAGTGGCAAAATTGAAAACGCACCATCGGGTGATTTTGCAAATTCTCTTAGTGAATTTGTAAGCCAAGAACTCACGAAATCTGATCGTCCTGAGTTAACCAGTGCCAAAGTAATTGTTTCTGGCGGTCGGGGCTTGAAATCAGGAGATAACTTCAAATTATTGTACGATTTAGCCGATAAGTTTGGAGCAGCTGTAGGAGCTTCGCGAGCTGCCGTCGACGCGGGCTACGTACCAAACGATTTGCAGATTGGACAAACGGGTAAAATAGTAGCACCTGAATTGTATATCGCCGTGGGAATATCGGGCGCAATACAACATTTGGCTGGCATGAAAGATTCAAAAACAATTGTAGCAATCAATAAAGATCCCGAAGCACCTATCTTCCAGGTTATATTTTCATTATGTTAATATTTAATTGTATACATTGGTTTCTTCTTCCAGGTTGCTGACATAGGGTTGGTTTCAGATTTGTTTAAAGCAGTCCCTGAACTGACACAAAAATTGTAAAAGTGCGTCCTATTATTGTAAGTCGAAGTCATTAACGAAGTGGAATAAGTGTAAATAGCATTTGATTGATTAAAAAAAAATATATAATAAATAAAAAATTGCTTAAATTATTTAATTTAGATAGAATTACTTGCTGCTTTTGGATAAAAATTAAATGTTTGAAAAAATATTTCGAGAAATTTGGTTTCTAATATTGTAACCGAGACTGCCCTTAACATTCACGTTATCAAAGTTATATACACTTAGGAGTATATATTTTCTTAAGCACTACTTAGACCCATAATCCAATCCACTCACGGTAGTAACGATATCAGAAAATCTACTCAGAGTAACTGAGAGTTAACAAACTTAAATGACACATAATTAATGGATCAATATAACATGACGGCTGATAACTCTCGCAAGATAACGATGCGTATGATGAAAGAAACAAATTATGCTCTTCCTGTTAAGTAACTAAATTCAAAAACAAGTTTCGCTTTCTAATACAAAAAGTAAAGAGTAAATATATCAAAATGACTTGAGAGAAATACTACAAGCTTCTAATCAAACTGGGTACTAAAATAGTCTTTGTATATGTATATACGTATATACGTGCCCTAATGAAAAAGCAAAGTCTTCATATTATTCCTCTTGACGTGCATAGCTGAGAAACTCGAAATTTTCGAGGGATTATTAGATAAAAGTATTCATTGTGCATAAGATTATTTCATTTAATACTAAGTTGCGATAGTTCGCTTCGACAAGCAGAAGTGGTTGGTTATTATATCTGATTACGCACAATTATAATGGAAGCGCTTTCTGTATGTGTCGTTGGTGCAGGCATGGCCGGACTTTCTGCCTTAAAAAATTCTTTGCAATCTAATTTGAATGCAACATGTTTCGAACAATCGACACATTTGGGTGGTACCTGGTTTTACCAAGAGGAGCAAGATGCAGCTTTCGGTGAAAATGTGCATAGTAGCATGTACCGGGATTTGCGGTAAGCAATCGTGTATGTGCACAAAAATGCGGAATAAAAAAAAATTATTAAAAGCTATTTATCAGATGAAACTTAACTTGAAAAAGTTGTGTCAAATAAATGTAAAAGCTCTTCTTCTGAGAATATGATTTGTGCAGTCAAAAAAAAGAAATTGTTTTTTTAAAAATACGCTCGAGAATTCTGTGTTCCGTTTTTTAAAAAATGATCAATTGCCACTAGCTTTGCAAACAATTATATGAGTTTATTTACTTTGAGATATAAATGAATTTATTTGGAATATGAAGCGGAATGAATTTGATTCAGTACTATAATCAATACTATGACTAGAAGAGCATCACAAAAACTCCTTGTATCCTTGCATATTAATCCCAAACGCAGTCGTATTGAAAAGTGAATGCAACTGTGGAAAAAGTTATTTCTACTGATGAAAATAAAAACGTATTTTTTGATTTGAAGATCGACTAGAGGTTGCCGACTTAACGTCGCTAGCACCTTTAGGCAATTTTAGGATGAGCAGACTTTGTTGTCAACTTTAGCTATGTCTTTGACTTGGCTTTGACTAGATTTGTAAACTAGCTAACGCTAATATTTTGCTAGCATCCAACTTAAAAGAAAAGAAAGAGCGACTCGAATTATTTTCCTTCAATTTGTCCCGTACCGCGATTTCAATTTCCTAATTTCGATATATGCTCATTCGATTCGTTGTCATTTCGGTGTTTCATTACTCAATTAGCTACCAAATTTCAAGTATCTTTATATTGGTTGTCCTTTTCGAAGTTAACACTTTAAAAAGAGGATGACAAAGGTACTTCAAAAAAGTATCTTCCACAAGTAAATTGTTGTACTTTTTTATCCAGTTCTTTCATTTGCTTAATATAAAAAATAAATTTATTTAAATATAAATTTATTAAAAATAAATTTATTTACCGAATAACTTTTTACACCCTACATTATTTGTGGTATAGGATGAGTTTATGCGAACGAATGCGACGTCATAGCAAAAAGCTATTAACGTAGCGTTTGTCCATACAAATAATAATAATAAGAATGAAAGAGCAAGGAGTTCAAATTTCTGCTAATTAGTAGCGTTACTACTGTTATTGATTATAGAAGTAGAAGAAGTAGAAGAAGTAGAAGATGTGTCTTATATAGAATAATCTCCTAGTTTGAATGTTGAACGAAATGTTGGCCCATCTTGTCATTTACTTGTCTCTGCTATTATTAAGAGAATGATTGAATGATTGTGCTAGGCGAAGTGGTGTAGGGTATCGGGTGGTCGGCCCTATCCGACCATAGTTTAGAGATTTTAAATTAATTGAATGATTCAATGATTGTGCTAGGGGAAGTTGTGTAGGATATCGGGTGGTCGGCCCTATCCGACTATAGTTTTTTTGTCTTTTAATGTAAACGAATTTTGGAACCAAAGCTTGCAGTGCTTATCAACTTGTCTAACAAAGCATTTTAAACTAAATAACTCCATTCTAGAAATAAATTAGACGGCTTCGCGTAAGATTGCGAGCTTTGTTTTATTTTAATGAATGCACGCAATTAATTTAATTGGCTTTGCTAATTATGGAAGTCCCTGCGGACGGCGGACGTCGGACGGCTTAACTCAGCGATAGTCTTGATGTATTGTTATCAGATAACGCATTTTAAGTTCTTTTATATTGCATTTGCATTTTGCTTTTTTTATATATGACTAACAAATGCAAGTGAATTGCTCTCAAATCATCTTGTACTCTAATTTTAAATGATGACCGATTAGTAGGGATATACTTTAAGGATATTTGATGGAGATTTAATATAGTGTGTAGCGTGACAGAGGATTCTCTATGAACCCTATGCCTATGCCTGTGTATTTAGTTTCATAACTTGCTCGGGTGTTTCCACCAAGACTACCATTCTTTTAACAGCCAAAGTAAATTCGGCAAAGAGTATCGCTCTCGAATTAAAGAATTCAATTATTAATTTTTTTTGAAGCTCCTAACATACCAAGGCAAGCTTGGCTTGGTAACTTTGAAATTGACTTGTTTTTCTTTATTAATATTTTGGTTGCTTATATACTACAAATTTTGCCTAACTTTGTTTCCAATTTTCGTTTACTTGAGATATTAAAAGCTGATGCCAGCATTTACTCTAAGTCATGCGGTTTAGTTGCGTACAAATTGAAGGGCATCGGATTCAAGCACTTATCTTGTGGACTATCATGTCTTAGACTTCATAACTGCAACACTGTCTGCACACGTTACCAACACACACTTAAATAGAAAGTCTAAGGTCTACAGACGCATTCGAAGGGGGATCGAAAAGTTTAGAAGAATTCTTCATCAAGTTGACACAATCTTAGGCTTTGCATGACAACCTTTTTGGCAACTTTTTTCAGATTCGCTCTGAAAAAGGATAGTTCATTGGTAGACAGACACCTTCGTAGATTTCGAGCTTTTCGAAAAGCATAAGAATAAGCTGGAATTGTGATCTCAGTTTCCAAGAAATCCATTAGTTTCCCTTTAACCATGAGGTTGATAATCCTTATGAATACAGATTTTAGCGAAATTGGTCTGAAGTTACGTAAGTCATTTAAGTCTTTACCTGCCTTAAGAATGGGAACTGCCGCAAATCTAGGGGTATAAAGTTAATAGACTAGCAGTTATTGATTGCATGCAAGAGGATAGTTAAGCTTCCCCCGGTCTGTGCTCTGACCACGTCCTACTTAACACCATCACAACCTGTAGCAGTAGCCCTCTTTCTGGAATGTAAGGCACCTGGCGTAGTATTATGCTTTCAGCGTTTCCGCGAGCATGCCGTTTATTTTGCTTATCTTTCTTTTTATTTTGTGCGTAAGCACGCTACACTAAGCATACACTGCAATATTCACTTATTTGACATATAAATTTTTTAATTATTTATCCTTCTTTCAGCACAAATTTACCCAAGGAAATAATGGGCTATCTAGATTTCACATATTCTAAGCAGTCGAAAGAATCATTTATTAGCTCAGATGAAGTTCTAAAATTTTTAAATTCTTATGCGGATCACTTTCACTTACGTGAGCATATTAAGTTTCAACATAAAGTTTTAAGGATAAGGCCGTACAAAAACAAATGGGAGGAAAGTATTTGCTCTGCTCTGGCAAACTGTGTTTCTTTATTTTTCAATTTATGTTTTTTAAATAGGTCTTGGTATCGCACAACATAAGCCGCAGATGCAAGCAGCATTTGTTTGATAGAGTATTTGTATGTAACGGCCATTACACTAAGCCGCAATATCCAAAAACCGTAGGCATGAGCTGTTATAAAGGCATACAAATGCACAGTCATTTGTATCGCACACAAGACAAATTTAAAGGTAAAATAGTTCGGTTCGGTTTACCGTAATCTCTTCTTAATCATAGCGTCTTATGTTAAGGTGAAAAAGTTTTAATCATTGGTGCTGGACCCAGCGGAATCGATTTAACGAATCACATTAGCAAAGTGGCCAATTGTGTGTATTTGAGTCATCACTTATCTAAAAAGCCCAACACCGATTTCATGAGGAACGTTATACAAAAGCCTAATGTTAAGCAATTTATCGAAACCGGGGCCATCTTTGAAGACAATAGCACGGAAGAATTTGATATAGTAGTTTACTGTACCGGTTATCAATATTCTTTTCCTTTTCTTAGCAGTGAATGTGGTATCTTTGTGCACAATAATCATGTCCAACCTTTATACAAGCACTGCATAAATGTCAATTATCCGACAATGGCAATAATCGGTCTACCTTACGCTGTAATACCATCCCAAGTATTTGACTTGCAAGTACGATTTTCTTTGAAATTTTTTAAAAATGAATTAAAGCTCCCGAGTCGAGAGGACATGTTGACCGAATTGAAGAAAGATAACGAGGACCGGAAAAAGGATGGTTTGCGAGAACGTGATGCTCATAAGATGGGCGCTAAACAGGTATGTAGTAAAGCGAAAAATTTGCTATTGAATATAATACCTCCCTACCATTTTGTTGAATTTGGCTAACCTAGGTAAGCACCTAGTCTAGCAAACAGAAGGCATGTACGAAGTTTGCCATTCTGCTTCTCTGAGGCATAGCTAATACGACGAATTACACATAATCCACCACAATCTCATATTCGGAATAACGTACTTTCTTACTTACCATCCAACAGGGGGGGTGATTATCCTACCTAACCTAATTCAATTTGAAAATGATCTCTTTTTTCTCTCATATTAATTGAAAACTGAGTTTACATTAAAGAAACCTTACTATCCGGCGTTGGTGGGGATAAAAACATAAATCAGAGGATTATTGACAACCTCTCATAGCATAGTGAGCGGTAGAAGGTAAAATCCATGGAAATGTTAGTGAGTTTATTATACTCACTCTTAAAAGTTCCGGAATTTGCCTCTAGAAGATGTTTCATGACCATAGTTCCTTAAGTGAAACAATTTGACTAATGTCAGCTTCCTTTCGTGGGAGGCCCATAGTGCTGTTCTCGTGCAAAACATCCATCTAAGTGTATAACTAGTTTATAATTTCGAACAAAGCCATTTGCCGACAATTTACCTTTTGCTCATTGTGCTATATGTTTATGTGATGAAAGAAAAGATCTGCTAATTATCTTTTTTCATTATTTTCCAGTTTTGTTACTACAAAGATCTCTCGAAAACAGCTAATCTGATCGGTGTTAAGCCTGTCATTGAGAAAATAATGCAAGATTGTGGCCAGAAATATATATACGAACTACAGACTTATCGTGAATATTATTTTCAAGTCTTGGATGATGAAAATTTTATAAAATTACCGCTTAAATAATTTAACGGATTTGTGTGTATGTAATTATGTTGATTGCTTTGCTAAATATTTTAAACTCGAAATAAAATTCAAATACTAAATGCACCGACGAATAAGATCGGATTGATTTGATTTGCAATTGAAGTAATTATAAGTTAATACTAGGATTGCGGGGGCGAGTCAATCTGCCTGCCTCCTTCAGATTTTATTGCTACATATTTGAAAAAATCAAACAAATGCTTTTAAATATATTGATTTTCCGTCGAATTATGAAATTTTGTACAAACACTAATTCCTTTCCCTTCCCACCACCTTTGTGCTATCACTATTTTGCGACGGATGCGAGTCAAAGTGACCAAGTTCTAGCTATCGTAGAACCATATACAGATTCATTCTGCTTTACCTGCTTACGAAGTTGGCGACTGGCGGAAAGAATAACAATCCCAGGACGTTTAACAGATGAAAAGGTGATTGAAAATATCATAATGAGGTTAGGTATTGATAACTCGCCTGTAATATGGCATATAAGCAAAGTACCTGCGGAAACTAAAGTGCGCCGAATCAAGAGAATTGAATTGTGACATGACAGTAAGTGAATGCCTTTTTTCTATCGCTATAATAACGGTAAAAACTCGAAGAGATCTTGAATTGCGGGAACAATGATGCGAACAAGAAAAACGCATCGGATATCGAATCTTATACCTCTCATAAGGAGCTTAGTTTTCTAACCGAAAATGCATCAAGCGACGGTGATTTCTGTATACCGTATTTTTCGGACTATAAGATCCACTTCGAAATTATAAGAGTTTTTTTGAGAAAAATATGCAGTTCATCTTCACTCTCGGTACTATCACTCATCTCGTTAATGTCACCGTTCGTATTACTTTCATCTGAAGTATTGTTGTTGTACCTTACGCACGTCAAGTTTGGAGACGATTTATTTGAAAAAATATTTTAATGTTACCTTTAGATCATAAGACGCACCCAAAATTTGAGTTCATTTTCCTATATGAAAAGGTGCGTCTGAGGGTAAGAAAAATACGGTAACTTCTGGCAAAACAGGTTGTTTGTAGGTTTTGGAACCGAAAGGAATTTCGAAACTCGAGTTGGATTTAATAACGCAAAAATAGCAAAAGGCTATCCACGGGACATCGTGGAAGACATTGAAAGATGGTGGAAGTATTGGTAGACAAATGCGTTTCAGGGCCGATCTCCTATGCTGAAAGAAATATTAGACTTTCTACTGTAAGGAGTGCTCTTACTTCGATAATCTATGATAGAATTTGCAAGACCATGCACTGAATTCGAAGCTTGTAAAGTTTTGAAAAATAATCAGACTTACGAGCCTTTGTAGTGAATTTGTACGCGCGGGCAAGACATTTAAAGTATTTGCATTTATGATCTAAGTAGTGGGGAACTTCGTTTTTTTCCCGAACAGCCAGGTCTGTCGCAGGCATAACAGTCGAGGAGCAATTGTTCTCAGCTAAAGCCAGGAACCCATTTACTCAATACGCACCGAATAAACTGTACAAATTTGGGATCAAATTGTGGCTAACTGTGGACACTGTTTTCATCGTCCTGTTACATCGTCCTACATCGGAAGCAGTGAAATATTCGTTTTTTTTCAAAAACGTAAGACGTAACATCCTCTCACATCGGAAACAATGAAATATTCGTTTTTTGCAAGAAACGTAAGGCATAACATCGTCAACAATCGAAAAAAATGAAATATTCGTTTTCTGCCAGAAAAGTAAGGCGTAACATCCTCCTAGATCGGAAACAATGAAATATTCGTTTATTGCCTGACACGTAAGGCGTAACATCCTCCTAGATCGGGAACAATGAAATATTCGTTTATTGCCTGACACGTAAGGCATAACATCGTCAACAATCGAAAAAAAAGAAATTCTTTGGACACTGGAAGCAAATATTTTTTAAATGGTTTTCCCTATTTGGACAAGAATGAAGCCAGCGGATCAAATATTCCCTTGAGGGAATATTTTGTTTATAAAAATCATCGAGCCGTTTGTAGATTGTGGACGAAGTATTTACGCAGACCATTTTTTTACAAGTCTTCCACTTGCAAAAAGGTTACTCTCAAAAAAACAAATGCTGCTCATTTGAAACGAACCGGGCAAGTGGGCAAAGAGTTATCTAAAACTGCAAAAAATACGCAGAACACTATAACGAGATTTCCACACAACTTTATAAAACGAACAGTGCACGGTGTTTAGTAAGTCCAATAAGAAAATTCTATTATTGAGCTCAAAGCATCGAAGTGTAAAATCTGAAACACAGTAAAACATGTGTCCCGACGTGTCGATATATACTATCAAATGGGGTGGAAATGTAGTACCAAAACAGCCTCCCGCAGATGATCTGTTCGCGTGTAAAGAGGTCACTCAAGTAAAAGTCTCCAGACAAAGATGTATTTTACAATTGGCTGAGGAACTAAGCGCGAACCATAATTACGAAAATCTATAAAATAAAATAAAAAAACCTGCGGAAAATGTATTTTAAAAACTGCATATATATTTGAACACTGTTTTGAATAAAGTTGTTTTAAACTAAAATAAAAATCTTCAATATTGATTTTTGTGTCAAAATAGGTATATATCGAACATACGGCAATCTAGTGTTTAAGACATTAAACAAATGTATATTTTGTTAAGTTACAACATGTTTTGGATACAAAATTACAATATTGAAGTCACAAATCTCCATGTCGTCTTAATTTAACTTCTGATTAGATTGATTGCGTGTAATAATATCAATGAAGCGGAGAGACATCGGAAATTATTTTGTGGAAGCAATGCATGTATTAAATATTTCCCTTTAAAGAGTTTCTAACCGAACACTCAATAGGGTAATCGCTCTGAGCTCTGTCTAGAGACTAACGCTGTTTTAAATTTATGTTGGAGAGCGAGCAAGTTGATGATTTTAGAATATTTCATCTTCTTTTGATCTCTTGAAAAAAGAGTACCTTCGAAGTGAGTTCACATGATATTTGGCACTTGAGACACCCCAAGCAATTGCATTGCCTTTCATCAATGACAAATATAGAAAAAAAAAAAAAAATCAATGATTGCTGATATTTTCAACTTTTTTTTTTCAATAACTCTAAGGGTAGTAACTACTTTTAGTGATATCTTCCGAAAATTTCATATACAAAAAAAATTGAATTTTGAAAAAAATCATATCAATACCAATAAAGTGTGTACGTCTCTCTCCTGCGGGAGGAATCCATATTATTGATCGGTGCATCTAATACTATTTACTACTATTTGTTGTTGGAAATTAGAAATGATAATTTTATTTTTATTCATTCTCATACTTTTCTTATATTTCGCTGGATCTTATTGCAAAAGTACACTTACAGTACAAAAGAAAAAAAAAATAAATTTCTCGCACAAATGCATAATACCCTCAACGTGTTGTCTTTTTCTTTTATGAAAATGGATTGTAATTAATGAGAAAGCAAGTGCTTCATGTTTTAATATCAATTAATTGAAAAAAAAAAAAAAAAAATACTAACCGAGAAAATATAATAATACTACACGTTTTAAAAGTTGAACACTTACATATTTTCAGCATCATAAATATGTATAGCGAACAACGGGCAAGTGTAGTCTTGCAAAGCGATGCTTTCATCATTGATTAGAACCATTTTCATTTTATCCGCAAATAAATTTGGTATTTTTTTTCTTTGTTTTTTTTTTTTGTTTAGTTTGTGTTTGAGTTTTTTTTTTTCTTCTTTTTTTTTTTTTTTGTAAATTTTATCTTTCTTTCATCTTTTTGAAACAATTATATTACAATTTACTACTATTGCAAATACATATACACCGTATCTACATAGATTTCTTTTATACATAACAAGAAAAAGAAAGTGAAAATGTGTGATTTCGTCTAAAATACATAATTATTTATAAACACAGTGAGGTGAATGAGCTAATAATTAAAACAAGTTCTTTTCTCTCATTTTTGACACCTGCTTATACGAGAACACGTGCAGTTCTGTAATTTCGCTTTTCCTTTGTTGTTGTTATTGTTTTACTATTTATACCAACACTGTAACGGTTTATGTCAATGTTTTATGTAGTTTTCTTTTTCCTTGTTCTCTTTTTTTTTTTTTTTTTTCTGTATATTATATGTTTTATATATATAAATACCATTTTTAAATCTTATCACAAAAGAAAAAATAGTTATAATTATTATATAATATTCTTAGAATTGAACAATAATTAAACGTAAAATATATGTATAGGACTTAGTTATTTATATAGTGTTTATATGAGGATGTGTGTCTGTGTGTTTCCAGTGAGTGCCTTTTTGTTGTTGCTTATTTTGCATTAAGTTGTTTCAGATCAAAAAAAAAAAATTAATTTTAAGCTATACAAATAACTATATACTCCTAGGTATCGAACAGCATTAGCTATACTCCGATATATTCTTTTAAACATTATCTTTTCTTTTTTTTTGTTTTTCTTTGTTTTTTAGAGCACTTTCAACTGTGTTATGGATTCTTGGCATATTTGTCGTAACAGATGTTGCGGCATTCCCGCTTGTTGGGAGTTTTCCTCTGGAAAGGATAGAGAAACAGCTTCTCTTTCTTTTTTTTTTTTTCTCTTCGTCACTTTAACAATTGATTGGTGATGTCTTTGATTTTATTATCGATTATGATTAAATATGCTTAATGCTCAGTTTTGTTCAATTTCCCTATTCTTATGAAATAACAGAATTTAGGTACAATCATAATAGAAATTTAACAATTGAATTTAATACCAAAAAGCGCGGACAAATTAAAGGAAAAATATATGTAGAAAAGGCAAATATACAAAAATCATCATATTAACGCGATCTTCCCATAGAAACACCATCTCCTTAACAACATCGAGTCAAGGAAATGCATAGTAAACGAAGAGTATAGAGCAACAATACTTTTGAGAAACCCCTTTAACGCTAATTTATGTGTACAGTTCTTTACTTTTCTGAAGAAATGTGTATTTTTTCTTTTTTTTTTTTTTTTAAATATTGACAAATATCAAAACAAGAAATTGCGCATATATTTCATACATAAACGTAATAATAGACATCACTTTCTGGTTTTGAAATAAAAAATGTTGCGAATAAATTCTTCGTTTGCTTTCTGTGTTTTTGGCTGTGACTGCTTGTTTTCTTCTTTGTTGATGATAAACGCTTTTTAACTAAATTGTTCTTATTATTTTTTTTTTTTGATAGTAATATGTATTTTTAGTGGTTATTATTGAAATTGTTGCGTTTTTATGTATATTTATATATGTAATATGATTATTGTTGTTGTTTTTAGATAATTTTGTGGGGTTTTGGTTGTTTTCTCTTCTTTTCTTTTTTTTGTTTGCTTTGCTAAATTAATTTATTTTGTGTACAAATAAATGGCAACAATGAGACCATATAGACCCAGTACTTCAGCGAAAATAAGTATCAAAATCATACCGACAAAGAGACGAGGCTGTTGAGCTGTACCTCTGACACCAGCATCACCCACAATTCCGATCGCAAAACCCGCGGCTAAACCGGAAAAACCGACAGCCAAACCAGCACCCAGGTGAATAAAACCCCTACAAAAGTGATAAATTTAATTAATGATATACTATCGCAGGTAAAGTCATATAAAAAAATGCATTACTTATATAGTGAATATTTGGAAGGCTCTTCGAGGGCACCAGCGATAAGTACGGCTACGACCAGACCGTAAATGGCAATGATACCAGCCATAACAACAGGAATGATCGATTTCATAATCAATTCGGGTCTCATCACCGACATGGCAGCTATACCAGTACCAGACTTAGCGGTGCCATAGGCAGCCCCCAACGCTTTCAATGTGTAAGAAAATAAGTTACATATTATTGAAATTGGTTTTAATTGAATTAGTTTTTCTCTCTCAAACTTTTTCCTCAACAATTTTAATAAAACTCGATTAATTTTTTTTTCTCAGTTAATTTTTAAGGTCTATTGCTTAGATATGTAAGGGCTACATAAATGCTCAGCCCTGAAAATCCCTGAACTGTTATAAAATAGAAATTGGACGTGAAAAGATTTTATATGTTAATTTTATTACGTTGTTGTTTGAGGTAAGATTCCTGTCCACATTACCCGAAGAGCGTCAAAGCCGTACAAAATTATGAATTATTACTGTTTTAAAATATTTAACCAGATAGGGCCATATAAGGATTTTTGTTAATGTTAGAAGGGAATTGGAAAGGTCGGTTAGTAATTTAAAATAACCATTTTTGTCAAGTTGTAAGTAATTTTATTTTTTTTTTATAAACATTTGTTGATTCGTCGCCCAAAAAAAGTATTTTAAAATATAAGACAATGACAAAGAGAGCAGTAACATCAAACGATATGCTTGATTTGCTTACAAATAAAATAAAATACAAAAAACAGCAACAAGCAGACTCGTCTTATAACAATCTGCTTGGAATTAGCCCTTCCGTTGACCTACAAAAAAGAGTGGTGAAGTCTGACACAAAACTGATGTGAGACAACTTTAGAATTAAACAAAAATACCGTATTATTTTAATAAAGCGGTCATCCCGAACTAAAGTCCTTTTATTATTGGTGTTATGTACCTCTAGTTAAACTTATAACTCAAGTGGGTGTGGCCTTTAGCAATATTTTTGTCCAACATCGTTAAATTGAGTAGAAATAAAAATTAATTAACAACTCCTTGTGTAAGAATAAAAAGATATCAGGTGGCCCTTTCGTTCCACCTTGTACTTTACTATCAAAAAGTATTAAACAATTAACACCTTTTTTACAGCCGCAATAAAAAACTACAATCATTTGGTTACATTTGCTTCCTAACTTCTGACCACCTAATTAATCCTTATTTTTGGTTTCTAATTCAAAATTATCTGATAAGTCGGATATTTATTCTTGGAAAATTATCTTGACACAGCATGTGATGATAAGTCCTTGGTATGTAATTGATTATATTGCACACCACGCATATATATATATATATATATATATATGCATGAGATAAGAAATATGAGACATACTTATAGGAAAAAATGGAAACTTTACCCAACTCAATCATCATATCATAGTTATTTTATAATGAATGGCAACTCTAACTAAACTAAGTCTTGTGACTTGCTAGATGAACGAACTATAAATTATATTTTTTCTGCACACACGGAAGGGAAACTTACATAATTTTTTTTTTAAATTCAAAGCAAAACCATACTGTTTGGAAAACGTTACCAAATTATTATACAGAAGCTACAAAAGAAGCAGATATCGTAATCTTGAATACTACTAACTACTTAATTAGTCTAGTCACGCGCATACTCTATATCAATGACACATTGCGTACATGTTTGTCTTCATACGTGTACATAGATATACGAAAGTCACGAATGTATTGGTACTAGGATTTCTTCTTTTAACGACCTGCATCATTACCCCTTTCAATTTTCATTTTAATAAAATTTTTCTGTATCTTATATCAAATCTATTCCTTCTTGCAATATCATCTTTTAGAATATTCACATATTTTAATCGCATATTACTTACCACTGAATATAATGGCTGAGGCAGCCCCCATCACACCGAAAAAGGGTCCATAAATTGGATTATCGCTTGCTGTGTCAGCCATTTTTTGTTTGTGTTTATTTTCAAATTATAGTTTACTATACAGCGAAAAATACTTTTGGGTTTTATAAAGGTTTGATGTCCTGGTAAAATTTTATCACCGTGTATTGTTCGTTTTAGCTATTTTTCTGTAGAAAAAAATTGCAATTTGCTTTTTTTAGAGGAGGAGCTGAATATCTTCTTTGGCAATTGTTCGTTCACTTTTGATTTTCTTTTTTCTTTAATACAAATTTATAAAACAAGGTTGCCACAGTTTTAAAATGTGTTTCTATTTGCACTTTATGTGTAGCTCGAAAAAAAAGAGAGGCAAAATGGAAAACCCGTTAAAGCTAAAAGATGAGATGAATGTCAAACAACTTTAATAAAATATGAAGATTTACAATTAAATTACGTAACTAATCAAACTTTATATATCGTCAATCGATTACTAAGCGAATTTTGCTACTAGGTGTTTTATCTTCTAACATTCACATATTCACATGCAGGTGCCGACAATGAAATGCTTGTAATTGTGTACGTACGTTTTATGTCTGTGCAGGGCGAACATATGTAAATCTTGCAAGTGGCAAGACACATATCTATATATATGTATATATATTTAAAATGAACAAGTGTTGTACTGACTTTGAAAAATTTTCTCTAATCATTTACTGAAATATTCTTTATTAAAATTTATTTGATTTTTATATGAAATTTTTATTCTAGAGTTGGAAACGTTTAGTGAATATATTCCTCTCCTCCTCTACGTTAGACAAAAAAAAAAATTATGTCGTGGCAAACGAAATAATTAACCATTCGTTGCCTATTTTAATGTTTTAAACTATTTTCAGCAAACATAAACCACATAATTTCACTCACTTCGTTTTAGAATTATTGTTAATAAAATTGCTGAATGTCCCGAATCCTTTATTTTCTTAGTAACTATTTAGGGAGTTCGCTAAGCAGGCTTAGTTGGTAACTGACTGGTAGTGATTTTTACTTGTTTTTTCTCGTGAATTCGTGTTTTTCACGATAAGTAAGGCAGTTGTCACATTTATACAAGCATATTAAGTATACGTTTCTCTTTTACTCTTGGTTAAACCAAGCGTGAAACACTGTTTACATCACTTTTTTCATTTGGTCATATGACTTACAAAAGTTATTCTTTAAGAACAAGCGAAGGTATTGGCTGCGATTGGTACTAAGCTTTGGTAGTCAACCAATCAGGCCGATTGTACTGAAATTTTACTTTGACGATTTAATAATAGTTCACAATAGTGTTTGTCAAGTTTTTAAAAATATTTAATTTGATTGTTAGAAAATGAATTATTAAGACACAAAAATCATTTATTTAAAAATATTTGTGAAAAGTTTTTGCTTCAGTTTTTTTTTCATTAATCCATAAGAAATTATTATTATTATTATTGCACATATTTTTCGTATTAAAGTCGGTTATGGTATTTATTTTCAAATAAGCTTTAAGTTTTTTATTAAAAAAAAAAAAAAATTGAAGGACAAAGAAAACATCGTTTTATTTTAAGATATAAAACATTAAATAAATATGAAAATTTAAATCTTCAATGCATTTGTAGGCATATATATCAATAAGCTTTTAAATTGCTTTTCTGGATCAAAGATTTTACCTCTTCAATAGCCTTTACAATACAATCATTCAATTTACTGCCAGCTATGTTATCCATTTCTTTCTTCAATAACTGAGTGGCTAAAGAAAGATGTTGCAGGGCCTGTTCCTGCAATGCTTTTACCTCATCTAATGTGTTGCTCTCCATAGCAAACAAACGTTTAGACTTCTCAACTAAAACAGTATGCATTTCGTATAATATTATGCTTACATAGATTGATAAACGTATTGTATTTGGATCGAGTTTTCTACAAATATCACTTAGTTCATTGCACATATCCAACTTTTTCTCTAATAAGGCGTTGCTAAGTTGATTTATTGTAAATCCTGGTTCTTTGCCATATAATTGTATTAGAGTATGCTTGAGGCTAAACATATGGTAGTGATGACTATGTAGAAACGCGCCCAATTTGGCCATTAAATTTTCCACCTGCTTGATGCTTGGCTTCTGAGCTAATAAAGTTTCAACTTCTTCGGTCATTTGTGTTAGCAAGTAACGCACCTCTTCCCCGTTTATGATTATTGCGCACTTGTCGCAAATCCAATCAGTTTTACTATTAAGAGGGTCCTTTGGTAATTGTATACCACCACAGGGCTCTTCTGTAGCGCCCACACACCTCAAAGCACTAAAATACGTTCCTAATTCAGTGGGGTCGCCACATCTTTCACATTTGCAATGAAAATGTTTGGTTATGGCCAAATGCTCATTACGCATATGAGTGTTCCATAATATATTAGAATACATAATTTTAAGATGTTCATCTTTACGAATAGTACGCCCTGCAATAACAGATATTCGAAACCCATTGCGCCGGTCAAAGGAAAAATAACAATTCGGTTGACAAGAATGTTCCATCATACAAGCAGTGTAAAATAAACCACTCAACTCTATTCCCGTAGGTAAACTAACACACATATAATTCGTTTCAATAATACCGCAAATGCGTCTTAATATCGCGCTGTCGTACTCGTTAAGAAATTTCGTCGATTTTAGAAGGAAATTACTGTTTAAATAAGAAACTATACGTTCTTCAGCATCTCTAAAGCAGAACGGAAATGCAATAATAAAGCGATATGCTCCTAAAATAAAGAAAACTTACTCCTGAAGCTCCGTGCCCTTCCGTTCTTCTTCATGACTTTGCATGTTTAACAAATCTTGCCATTTTTTAGGATTTTGCTTCTGAAGCATCAAGCACTTCAAAACGAGTAAAGCATCGGTCCGATAATAGTTACTTAAGCAATCTTCTTTTTTAGCTGGTCCGGGGCCTAAGGACAGAATTTTACATTCTAAGCCATGAATATTGGGATCTTTCAGACCCAAACACCTAGGCGAGCAAGCGGGCCAGTGGCATCTATACAAGAAAAATTAATGGCAATAAGACTATTTTCGTTATTGATGTATTTGTCAATTTACCTGGGACATCGCCGGGCGGACATGTGGCAGGGTGTAAAGCAGCCGACGCATGGCATTACCGGTATCTCAAGTTCTTGTTCTGACAAATACCACTTAGGGCCTACAACAAGAGGTTCCTCCATAAATATAGTTGCGTCGGCCTGAATATCTCGTGTTGCCATAAGGTAACGGCCTAAAATATCATCTTTAGCTATACGAAATGGGCGACATTGTTTTTTATGTTGTTTCCAGTGTTGGCGTTGATGTTCTGTGCTACAATATTTGACCAATTTGCAGGCAGAACAGAAGTTTTTCGCAGGTACTAAACAAACAGCACAACCGCTTGCTTCCGTAACCTCGGCTTGAGACATCCTTACTCACTTTGAATTCTTCTGCGATTTAAAAATGAACTTTAGACGGATTTTAGAAATCGTTTTCTTGAAATATTTTTAGATTAGTACTCAAGCTAATTATGTGTGTTTTTTATGTATTCTTTATGGGTATTTATATTTTTTGCTTTTACACTCTGAGTATTCTGCGATGCACTGCGAATGCGCACAAAAAGCAGATCGGTGGCAATGATCAAAAATACCTCAAACCTATTTCTCTGTGTCAGCAATTTGATATACAAACATTCTTCACATTAAGAATGTACTGTTCTGATGAATATAATTAATATGACGGCATTATAATCCATAAATTCCTTGCATTTCAATGCAAGTTTTTTATTTAAAATTACAAAATTTTAATTAAAATTAAAAGATTTCATAATTCTTCTCAACTCGATTCAACTTATTTCTTTTTGTTCACGCATATTCTTAACTACCCCTGCCAGATTCCACCCGTGTCTTAACAATGCCTTTTCAACTACATAGGGGCCGTGCCGTACACATCGTATCGCTGAACAATGCCCAACGGTTTTTAACTCAATTGCCATGTCATTCACAAGTGCCGCCAAGTAATCCTCGGTTTCGTTAATTGCGTGTATTTCAAGAGTGAAATAAGGCGGTTGGAACCCAATTAGTTTAATGCCGTAGACAACCGGCAGTGTTTTGTCAACAGGGCGTATTAGACCTTTACAAGCCAGTTCATACGCTGCCTGAGACTGCAAATCAACACCGCACAATTCATACATTTTACGTTGATGTGAAGCTTGCAACGATGAAGCCAGACCACTGATGCGATTTGCCCGAACATGTGTGTAGTTAGCTCGAACGGTTTTGCGTGAATCACTAAAATGATTTTCGGTGGCAACACCCATCTGCACAGTAACGTGATAAGCCCGTATTGGAGGTTTCTTTTGCGTGGTCCTGTATAGTCTTATGCCTCTGTTTAATCCAAGTACTACGATGATAATTCCGGGTAGGCAACATGAGAAAAATTGAATGTGTAAGGACCACTACTTACTCAAAACCCCACTTGTATGGGGTCCAAGACTTAAGGCAGGAGCGCAAGAAATATCGTCCATTTGATAAGCCGATCCTTTTGACAATATGTCTTCTGCTAAATTTAAAGAATCTATTTTACGCAGTATAGGATTCGCTGCTCCTCCCGGTTCAAGTAAGGGATTCTTGGATGCTTCTATTTGGTTTGAGTACATTTCATTCAAATCTGTTGACAATTAAATTTTAGTTAACGATAGAAGGCATACTCTATGCATGATTATTAACCTTACCCCGGCATATATTGTAAACTATTGCAGTCTTCACTTGATTCAATTTCATGTTTCTGGGTTTATAAACATTAATTAGACCGTTGAGGTGTTTAACGACAGTGGCGGGATTGTATACTTTCAATAAAGGCATTACTTAATTAATGTAATTAATTTTTTAAGTATTTTGTGCAGATTTCTTCTTTTTGTTTATTTTTTTCATCAGCTGTTCTCTTCGAGAAAATCCAGTGTTTACTTTCTTATTCATAATAAGCATTTGTTAAGTTGGAGAAATGCGAACTTGGCAGCACTACATCTGTAAAACGTGTTTATCTTTTTAGGTATTTGTTCCGCATTTATGTTGTGAACAAATTAATAAATTTTTATAAATTATTCAATCTGTGGGTATATAAGCCACATATGTCTGGGCTCATTCTATATCTGAAAAACAAAAGTTAATTCCGGGCTAATTAATTATTTGATTACTTTATGAAACCGAATTTTCATTTACAATGAAGTGGACAACAAATAATGTAAAAAATCCTAATTACACCGAAAATCATGAGTTTTATGTGGGTACACAAACAGGTTCTTTAAAGAGTAAGTTAAGAACGAATTGCATCTAAAACGATTTTAATTGTACTTTTTATCTTCACAGAATTTTCACCGACTTATAAGGACGATCCGTTTGTGCAACACAATCTGCATAAACTAGGCGATAGGGATTCGAGCATAACGACGTTAACGTTTACTAAAGATAATGAATCGGAAATCTTAATTGGACGTGCCAAGGCCACAATTCAAGTACATTCTTTAGATACGCAAAGTGTTGTAAAAAGCTTCGAGCTCAATGGGGGAGCTCCTATAGTTGGATTGGCTCAATATGACGGACGATATATAGTCGGTATGGCAGACGGACGAATTCAGCGTTTATTGCGAGAAGGAGAATGTGCGGCTGTGCCTGAAGTTAACATTATAAAAGCCGGGGATAATATAGAACATTTACGGCAATGTTCATTGGATCGGCGTCTGGTAGCTAGTGGTGGCAAAGGGAGGCAAAATAATTTAAAAGTTTTTGACCTTGCTGTAGGGAAAATTCTTTTTTCCTCTAAAAATCTACCTAACGACTATTTACAATTGGAGGTACCTGTATGGGACAGTGATGTTGGCTTTATTGATTCTCCTCAAAATCTGACAACATGTTCTCGTCTTGGCTATGTAAGGCTGTATGATGTTCGTAAACAAAGGCGTCCCGTACAAAGTTTTGCAACTGACAAGCAAATGAGTTTCACTAGCTTAGCAGCGAAGGACAATTATATTTATGCGGGTACAACAATGGGCGCAATGAAGGTAGGAGTTTATGCGCATACATGTATGCATATAATGAGGACTAACTGATATTTATTTTAGGCTTTCGATATACGCAGTTTGAAGAATTTTGTTCACACGTACAAAGGTTTTACTGGAGGAATTTGCGATGTTCAATTAGATTCTACTGGCAAATATTTGCTTTCTGGCTGCTTAGATCGTTATGTGCGAGTACATCATGTGGACTCTTGTGTGCTTATGTACCAATGCTACACCAAATCTAAAATTACGCGAGTTCTTATTCGTGACACGCAAGAAATTCTTTGTGACGATGTGACGACAGAGGAATGCGCCACTGATCAAACTCATGAAAGTGAAGTAAAACTGAAGAAAAAGATTAATGCGCCAGTTGATGAGGAATACGAGAAAATGTTTGAGAGTATGCAAACCATTTGGTAAGTCAAAGCACAAAACAAATTTTGTTCATTTATACTGCGAAATAAAAATTCATCAAAATTTTACAACGAAGCATACACTACTACTACTACTACTCGGACTTTTTCTAAACACAAATATATGTTATGGAATAACTGAACGAACTCGACGAGCACAATATCAATCAGATACGTGTGAAAACCATATTTTATTCCTAATTTGCCCTTTTTTGATTAATAATTCTTGTTATTAGGTGTTTGCAAAAATGTTGACCATTTTTTTTTACTTGAAAAAGGCATTTATTGAGAAAAATTGGTCCAATGTGTATTAATCAAAATAGTCTCCATTATTTTGTACAACATTTTATAATATTTTTGGCAAAATGGCGATATTTTGTCGAAAGAACTTATTGTAGTTTGGCAGCGATCCAGCTATCGACCCATTTTCGTACTTCTTCAATTCGGATCCGCTTGCCAGCCAAACCATGCTGCACCAATCTGCACAAAGAGTAATCAGGAGCAGCCATGCCTGGTAAGCATGTTGCGTGTGGCAGAATTCCCATTCGAGCTGCAACCGTGCATCCTGGACGACTCTTGCAAGAACTTGCCAAAAAATGGCATTTTCAGTCAATTCGTTTTGCCACTTTTAGACTGTTGAACCCAAAACCGACAATTAGGATATGATGGAGCAGCATCACCATAGTTCTCTGAACGTTTTTGGTGGGCTTCGTCAGCAGATTTCCTCCAATAAGCAAGCAAAGTAATGAATATGGAAGAAGAGGAATTTTGAGCGTTCCATGATTAGCGTCGGCGTACACTGAATAAATCAATAATACTGTTATTTTATGTAGAGGAAGATAGAAACCATCGAATTCAACCGTTATGTTCCCTAGTATATCTCATTTCTTTATCAATTTTTCTTGTAGAAGTCGTCGATCAAAATTTATGCAAGCATCCAATATTAAGCTTTTCATATTTGTGTATTTTAAGATTTCTTGACATTTTTTAATTGTTTCACTCAAAAATTATTCAATTTTATTACAGCGATGGCGAAGATGTCGATAAAGGCGAAGTTAATGATAATGAGTCGGCTAATCAAAATGTTCGCACCAAAGATGAAAAAATTATTACGCCGAAAAATTCTAAACGAAAGTTACTTCAAAATAAAATATTACATAATAAAAAGAGAAAATGAAACAGTAAATGGATCATGTTTTTGTTAAATACCTGTCCTTACGGATCAATCAATGTTTGCCGTGCTTTAAGATTTAGTGCAAAACAATATGTAATGTAGTAAAAGAATTCTATTAATGATATCATACTAAGTCCCAAGCATAAGTTGAAGACGCCACCCAAATCAGCTAAAATGGAAAAACTGTTAGAAAATATAAAATGCGTTTTCCGAGCACAACTTGCATATTAAACCAAACCAGGACATAACTATTACTTTGTATACAGCTGGAACAGTTTGTCTTGCAAAATAGATGTGCGCAGTAAACGCGTCCTTGAAATCAATTTTATTGGTACTGAAGAGATCAGAAATATTATAAACATTTAATGCAAAGAGAATATTTAACGATACTCACTGCATAGAATTAATTGAATAGCCGGGTGGTTGGAAACGGATATTATATGCTGATGTAGCGTAGGTGACGTCATTACAATTTGGAAGGCAATCTTTGCATTGGACCGTTTTAAAAGCTTCTGCAGGGATTATAATAACCAACAATCAATTTAAATCAATATATCATGACAGCGATAAATTCAGTGAACTATGCTAGATTTTAATAATAAACTACAGTCCACTTCTGATAACTACAGTTCAAGCTTCTAACAATCGAAAGAATTAAAAATGCTATTAATTATTTCAATTTTCGAATACCCAATAATAGGCATCTGTTGCAAAAATTCTTAAAGATATCAACAGATGTACAATTAGGTGCTCACAAAGTTCCTCTATATTCATCACTGTTATCCCAAAAACCACTTTAAAAAAGTGGAAAAATAAATTCGCCCATTGGATAGGGAAAGGTTGATTTCTTTAATTTTTATAAAATAAAAATGGGTATGGAAGTCAATCCTTCGGTGATGAGCATAAAAACGACGATTTCTTTACTTTCATGATGAGCATATAATGCCGGCATTAATTCTTTGGTTTTCACTTTTCTTTTCTATTTTCATTCTACATTTCATAAATTTGCTTATAATACTCATCTATATCCCATCAAAGCAAGAAATTTTTGGCTCGAGAGAGAAGAAGGGTTTTTTTGGACAGCGTTTACGATTTTTCGCCTTTTTCATAATTTTCAGGTGTAATTTTATGTAAAAACCAATTTTTTTCACAAATTGTTGAAGAAAAACTTCTAAAAACGGGATATTCACTATGGAAAAGATTCTGAACCTTGAAAGACTTTAAGATTTTAAGAATTCTTTTCGAGTGCTGGACGGGATTTATTTAAAATGCATTTATACGCATTATTAGGACGATCATGTAGATATCTGAATTCTAACTTTCACTCACCACTATTATGTTTACTTAACATTAACATTATTTACTTAAAATAAAATATAATGAAAACACGTACCATAGTTTTCCATATAGCACAAGCTATCATTGAGTTTACATTCTCTGTAATTGGTTTCTTCGTTGAACAAATGATATGGTTGGCAGTGACACTTTTCAGTTATAAAATCCCTTTCACAGGAGAGCGAGCAAGCTGCCTTTCGGTAATTGCTCAAGTCCAAATCATTAGGCGTCAAGCAATCTCTTTTGTTGTGGGCTAAATTTAAAACTTCCGGTGAAGCGCTTTGCACCGTAGGTAATATTTGTATGAAACTTTCGGAATTCGAGGTTATAGTTACGGATGCAGCTGCCTCTGTGGCAAAGTCCATAGGATGGTGAACGAGAATAATCAATCCCGTAGAGAGACTACGTTCTGAACCTTCTACGCCGATAAAACTGAGGCCGCTATCAATGCCAAAGCTATTTGCTGCAAATGGAACATAAGACAAATTGCGTGGATTGTAATTGAAAGAGCAACAAGGTCCCAGATACGAAGTAGTCGGTATAAATGATAGGTATTCGTGACTTTGATGGCAAGGAAACTCATCACTGCCCCAAAAGCAATGTTTAACGAAATCATTGCAACTAGCACCGACTTGAGTGGCCGCTTCGAATATGGTAATGTTGTTGAGACGTAGGATGTCGTCAGTTACCTCATACGCTGTATGATTAGGAGGCAACCACGTTTGATCTGTAAACAAATTAAGGAACTCGAAACCATCGGCTACTTCTTGCAGCGAAGTATTGATGGGTAATTCGCTAAATAAAAAAAAATTAGTAAAGCAAAAAAAAACGAACAAACGCTTCAAACTTACAGTGTACGCGCGAAACGGTGCGCTCTTTCAGTATTTACCACTTTTGGACTGCATACGGTAACGCCCGGGAAAGGGATGTTGGTTATTAGCAAATCGTTTGATATCGTATTCACTATTGGATAGGAATAAAATTTCAACCATAATTGCAAGGACAGATATATACTCATTAGTAGAAGACTTATCAAAACAGAAGTCCAGACAGATCTAGTACAAGAGTCTTATTAGCATCTAAATCAATCGATATGAGATATTGGTTTACCTTGAGGGACCGGATTTATGCTCACGTCTTAATAACCAAACACCACTTACTTTAGTATTCATTATGTACTCATCGAAAGTGTCCTTTGCTGCTAAACGCCAACACTTATACCATTTCTTTTTTTTAATAGATATTCTCAGGCTTAGGAAAGGCATGGGGTCTGGCGGTGAATTTGTTTTGCTCTATGTTTAATCGATAAGAGGTAACTTTGCTTTGATGAATATCCTTCTTTTCAAGCCCTTTTTATAGTGCTCATTGGTACAGTGTGTATACTAAATATGTCGTCTCGCTTGTAACAGCAACAAATCGGTGTCACTGCTGCATTAAAACTATTCTTGATGATCATGGGAGTCTAAATCGATACAACTATGCTCCTTTTTTTTATATGTATATATATATAGCTAGACATGTAAAGATAAAAAGCCTTGCTTTTTAGCTCCGAAAAATAAATTTGAAAAGTTCCAATTTGTAACATATACGCTGGGGATCCAAATTGTCAATTAATGCAAAATAACGGCTTTCTTCTGATTACTCTTGAGATTGAGTTCCCGAAACACGCTACAAGCTGCTTGTATAGGTCTTTGTATTCTATATAACACCTAAATAAATTAAAATCACATTAAAAACTCTCTTTCAATAAAATTGAGTTTTAATGAGTTTGATGATAATTTATAAGTACGCTGACGAAGTGCTCTTACCGCTAACACTAACGTCATTGCAATCCTTATTGTGTTGAAAGGGTAATTAATGATTGTAAAGGAAACATTTCCCTTACTTTGCATGTATTATTGAAGGGCAAATAGTCATGATAGTTAAGAGGGGAAACCACTGTAATAGCCTAAAACATATAAGAACATAATAGTCGGGCAAGGTCGACCAGTAAGCCTGTTAACATTGAGAAAGAAGAGGACACGACAGAAAATGGCACTGATGTTGATGTCAACGTATGCTTAAGCCAAAGTGACAGTGTACTTACAACGAATAATAACAGTGAACAAATAGCTGAAAACGACAAGAACGAAGAGGAAACTGCGTCTTCTCTGAAAGAAAAAGATGATTTAGAAGAAAGTAAGCCTCCAGCAGAGGAATTGTCCGAGAAAGATCAACCAGAAACAATCGATCTTGATAAAGTTAAGGAAAGAACTCAGCCGAGAGCTTTACATCGAACATCCTCTATATTTTTGCGAAATTTGGCTCCGTCTATCACTTAAGTTGCATATCTTGCATATTTCCGAATATTTGTTTTTGCTTTTCACATGGCGAGCAATGCCAATGTGTGTGTTTAAAAAAAGGAAAAAAAGAAATAAATTCTAAACGCGTTTTTATTTATTATTTAATTCGCTAATTAAAAGAAAACAAAGTAACTAAAGAAATATGCAAACATTGAATTGCTTTGCCATTTAACAAAATTCAATGCTATTTAACAGAATTCCATTTTACCAACACGATTGTGTTACCACCCACATCTACATCTACCATCAAATTCATAAAAACAAAAGAATTTAACTCATTGGCTTCCTCAAAATTTTATAATTTTGTAATTTTCTATCATAAAAAATTAGCGAAAAACTTTTCTCTTCATAGAAGGGCTGGCTTTTCGTGATAACCTTTGTATGTGTTGGCTTGTAGAAAATTAACCTCAAATCAAAAATTGTGCACCGAATTTTTTCGCTCAATCGCTACTATGGACTAACTTTCATCATAAAATATTAAAAATTAAACCTTTCTTCTGAGGCGGTAACTACTCACTAGAAATCTTATATGGAGTGGGGTCCAGGAAATAGATTCATGTGTTTCAACTTAATTTTTGTGTGAAATTACTATCTTGAACAAATTTTCATTACCTTTCCTAAAAATCCTAATATACGGTCATGTCCAAGAAATATACCTTATTATGGCCTAGCTCATGTATATAATAAATTAAAAATAATTAATATTGAAAACGTACTTTGAACTACAAGCTAAAAATGGTTTAATATTTTAAATATGACAATACTTTGAAATAAGGCGTATACTAATTAACAGCAATCATATATGTTAAAATTGTTGAATCACAGAAAACTTGGCAGCTCTGTGCGGCGCCATATCAATTTGAAGATAAAATAGTTGTCGTGTTTTCATATGTGCTGCAAGTTTAATATTTGTTAGGAATTGGCGTATATTGAATGCAATGCTTCAAGAACATTTCGATTATGTTAATAAAGATGGTGTTTCTACAAATATTGGTCCTAATGCTAGAGGTTTTGAATTATACTTTTGTGCCGCCAACAATTGTCCGTCATTTTTTCTTAAACAGAAATACTGCTGCAATTGGCTGAAAAAGAATTCAATAGAGGAAATTTGGAAAACTCAATTTTCCATCAGATCCGGCTACTTTATCAATCCGCTCAGGAACGTTACCGGCCTCGGCATTTCACAAAAGATAATTCAATGTCTAAAACAATAAATGTTGATGAGCTTCTGGCGCATATGAACGCCGATGAGAAAGCTGATTTGCCCAAGTAAGTTTGCCGTAGAAGATATTTCATATTTTTTTATTATAGCTGCACTACATTTATATCTAATATGATTGGTCAGTAATGCTTTAATTCAATACGCCTTGAAGACGTTTAAGGAAAGTCCGAAAGAAAAGGTGAACTCTTCCGATCCTTGTGATATTTTCAGAGATATTTCTGAGCCAAGCGAAGGTGTAAAACGGGTACAGGATATATGCAAGCAAATGCCGGAAGGTACACTTACATCGGTAAAATATGTATTGCAACCGAGAAAGTAAGAAAACTTTTTTACAGAATGGACAGTATTGCAGCTCTGCAAAGGTTTTAATACCTTGTCGACGTACTCTAAGTATTCAAAGATCCATGAAAGTGATGCCGCCATTTACGTAACAATCTTACGTCATATCCGCACATGTGATTATCCAAAACCCATATGTTTACGTTTCTCGGGTGTGGATCAAAAGGAGCTGTTCAATAAATTTGCTTGTATAGTGGATCGTTTTAAACAGTGCGTTGAAGGAGATCATAGAAAATGGAACACGGTCGAAGATAAACAACATTATTGGAAATTGTTGGACGAACTGAATAATTTCATAGCAGTAAGTAGAGTTGCTATTTACAAGAAAACAATGATTACTTCACCATTAAAATCGTTACAGTTAGCAGTGGCCGATTTAAAAAGTTTTCTGTTTCCTTGGAGTTTCCTATTCACGGGGATACCACATACAGTTTTTACTGCCGGTAATAATATGCATGAACTTTGGCGGACTATTGATGCATTTTGTGATCAATATCAATGGAACGATCAATCACGTGTCTTGTTGTCATTGGCTGCTTTAAATGCCCATTCGTTGACAAATATGCAAATTGAGGACGTTTGTACGTTTCTCACCGGTCACTCTAAGCAGCGAGCAATGGCCTTCGATTTATTAGAACAGATACGAGACCAACAGGAACTAAAAACTGGTAAGTAATCCCGCTTTGAATACAGAATATAAATATTGTGACATTTGGTTCCACCATCTAAAGCAGTCATAGACCTTACTAAGAATGACGATGATAAGGCATATAGGTATTTCCCCTGTGTACTAATAGTAGATGAGGTTTGTAAATGAACATTTGATATTAAATTTTGATATTGTTTGGAACAATGTTTTGGTATTAGCGTTTAGATCATTTTTATTGGGAAGAAATTAACATTTGTCAAGAGTTCACTCGCGCCAGCTCATTCCAAAGCCTATGGCGTTTGTATTACTTACATCGAAAAAATATGGAGCATGGTTACCTCAAAGTCAGCATCACGGATGGTGCTTGTCTGATAAATCCAGGCATGTTGAATATAGAAACTAGCGTACCGTAAAAATAGTTACTTTAATTTTGCCTCATGATTGCAGACAAAAATTTATCCAAAATGGAGCTGCGTATGTCTACATTTTTTGACTATTGGTTACCACACTGGAAGAAAATAGTTGCCCGAAAACCTACCAATGACGAATTCTTCAAAGACCTTCTCACTCGAAGTTGTTACGTGTATGTAGGCTGTTCTTATCACTGCAAATAAATTATTAAGATTAGAAGATTATACAGATACACAGGTCACGGTTCGGGACTCCAATATATTAACGGTCGTAATATAGCTAAACATATTCTGCGTTCTGTCGTCTTTCTTTTCGGGTGTGATTCGTGCCGTTTGCATACAAATGGATTATACAGCGAACTGATAGGCGCTCATTTATATTATCAAGCAGCCATGTGGTGAGTATAAAATTGCTTCTTGACATAACAAACCGATATGCACATGCTTTCATCACAGTCCTGCAATAATCGGGACTATTATGCCTGGCCTTGATGCAAATATGGATAGGGTGGCTACCGAAATTTTAAGTCGCTGGATAGCACCTAATTCTGCTAACATATTGCCGTGGAATGAAGTCGAAATGACAAGCTGGATAAAGAAGGGTATTATTAAACGTAAGTGTGGCCTCTGTTCGTAATATTTAAAATATTTTATATGTGTTACTGTAGCAGCTACACACTCACCTAAATGCAATAAAAGTAGTCAATCACCATTGCCCAGTTCCTCAACCGATTACAATTACAATATGGGCAGCTTGTGTGCGGTTTTGGCGCGCGTACATAAACGCGGCGGTGAGTCAAAACTTTATAACACCGTACCGTACGTATGTCGAGGCCTACCTGTTTGGAATTGTCACGTCGAACCGTTAACTTTCAATTAAGAGATTCATTCGTTATCGCAACTACACGGCCTTACCATTGAAGTCGTAAGATCCAGCAACATTTGTAAGTCAATGTATACAGGAAATATAAATAATATAGCAAAGCAGGAAACATTGCATTAAATTCAAAGCCCACGAGTTGGCACTAATATTAAAGCAATTTCTAATATGCGCTGTAAAATCATATAAAGCAACAACGTGTTAATGTCATTTAACAAACGAAGTATCACTTATTACATTCTTCTTCTTTAATATTCATTTGTTTACCCTTTCAAATTTCAAGTATGAATGGAAACGTTAGTGTTTGCTTGGGTTAGTTATGAGTCAAATATCAGGTTGAAAAGAAAACCTCTCTACATATTCCAATTAGAGTCGCGAGCATAATTGAGCTAATTTGATAAATCTTGGATAAGGCACCAAATTTTTTTTCCTAAATTTCGGTTATGAGCAACTTGTCAAAATGGAATCTCTTCCCTCGCATTAATGAAGTATTAAAGAAATCAGTGTTTTTGATTCTCAAATATTTGTAAGAATTCTTATATGCGAACGAATGTAATTATTATCGATCGATATAGAATTTCGTGAAAATGAGGATTCAATTCGTTTTTTTAAATCCATTTTTATAGATTCAGTACTCTTGTGCTTACCATATTTAATTAGCAAATATCACATAAATACAATATTAGACTGCTTCGTGTTTTCAATTGATTTATTAGCGTTATCTAACGAATAAATCGTCTTTATCTAGCGTACCGTTAGTTCAACAATGTGTATGTATATCTGTGCACATATAGGTTATAGCTCAATTTTAGAAATATATTTCTTCCTTCTATCATAAATGCAAGCCTATTTTATTTTCCCCATTCATTTCTCACAGACGTACTCTATTTCATTATATTCTACTAACTTTTATTCTTCAAGATAGATGAAGTAAAAAGGTAAATACATGACGTGCTGAAATATCGCATAAAAAGCACTCGTCCTTGTTGGTGTTCATCTTAAAAGTGTCATTAAAAAAAAAAAAAAAAAAAAAAAATTATGAATTCGTTTTCGTGCCAACAGTTTATCGTTATTTTATTATTTTTTTGATACTTGAAGTACTTTTATCTACCCCTGTACGCGAATTCCCCGCGTAGATATTTAACTTTGTTATTGTTTTCGAAAACAAACTAAATCCAAGATTGGGAATTATTTCAAGCATCCACAATTCTTTGATTTAGAATGTAACCGAACGAGTATTCGGGGAGCTGCCTTGAAAAATGTTCCAATTTTAGAAACGTTTTCCTAACCTTGTAATCTTATTCAATTATATCTGCGTGACGTTCGAATCAATATAAAAGTATGTAACAGGCGAAGTGTTCAGGTCATAAACTTTGTCCAATTTGTTCGAAATTCGTTCCCAATGGAAATTGTCTAACTCGGGAGATAGGCACACATATTCTGAAAAGTGTATAAACGTGAAACTATGTAAATGGGTGCAAAGGTAAGTTGTGGTGTAAAAAGTATTTGCAATGATGGAAAGATATCAGATTTCCGTCTGCTTTTGGCTTTTCATTGACCGTAAGCTGGGGAACGTGGATAATGGAGAAGAGGACAGTGTTGAAAAGGAGAGACCGTTCCCGTTATTATGAAGGTTAGTTTCTCTTTTTTTAATTCATTATAAACGCTGTCCATGTTTGCTTCTCCACTTTATATATGTTGCGGCGCTTGTGGTTCAAATTAACTCCATTTATTTTTTTGTATTAAACCATAATTATGAAAAAATTTTCTTCACAAAAAACTTAATAATTAGGTCTTTTTGGCATATAAGGGTTTACGTTTCATAAGAATACTTATATGCGGTATTATCCACGTGGTTTAAATTCGGCAGGATTGATTTCTTTGCCAATTTTTATCATGAAATATTCAAAGTTCGACCTTTTTACCATATAAAGATTCAGTTTTCATAGGAACGGTTCAAAAAGTTGTCCCACTTGATCCAAAGTTGTAATGCCAATGTAGAATATCGAAATACTGTTGCTTAGCTATAATTGTCGAGAAATTTTTAAAATAGCACATATTACGACTTTTCAGGATAGGGCGTTATATGGGGAGAGTTTGAAAAAGCGGAAAGAGTGAAACCATTTTCAGTAGCGTTCGCCTTTGTCTCAAAAACTGCGACCTGTAGTTTGAATACAAACTTGCGCGGACAGACAAGCTTAGCTTAATAAAAGGAGTGTGTAACGTATTACATACGTCCGCACAAATTTACTATACCATGTACCGCAAGTGCTGTAAATGAAAAAATATAACTTTTGACAAAGGCAATCTTTTGAAAATATTTTGCGTGTTTCTCCGGGCAACGTTATTTTCAGTATATTGTAAACAAGTAAGAACATTATAGTCGGGCAAGACCGACTATTAAATACCCTATACCACATTGTCTAACACAATTCTTACCTTTGTATAAAATTACTATTCTGGTGCAATTTTCATCCTCACATATTAAAATTTAGATCTTTCCGCTCTACTGAGGATCAATTTTGGTGATGGTAGAGTTAATTTTTTTTATGTTAAACTAGTATTATGGCATAATTTTCATTATGAATCATTGAAAATAATACTTCATTGTCGTATGAACTTTTCGCTATATGAGAGAAATTTTGAAAATTGCAATTTTTTTCCGTGTAACGACTTTTCAGAATAGCGTGTCGATAAAGCGGACCGATCTGAACCATTTTCAATTGCGTTTGTCCTTGGATGAAATATATTCAAAATATTTTTCAAAATTGCGACCTATAGATTGAACACAAATTTACATGAGCGGGCATCATACGGACAGACAAGCTTAGATCATTTCAGATTATGATTCTGAATCGATCGGTGGGTCTATCTTATCTACCCTCCTGCATGTTATATATATCCGCACTAACTTACTATAAGGGGGTATAAAAGTTCGAATGAGATAAGCATCAAACTTGAGTAGGCTGCCTTGAGAAATGGCGTTTTGGCGCCTATTGAGAACATGTTTTTTTGCATTTTTTCTCATTAGTCTGAAAAATAAATTTCCCTGCGCAAGCTATATAGTAGAATAACAGATCGTTGATAATCTACCTTTTTTTTTAAATTTTTGATTTAGATTAGTTTCGAAGTCACTGACACGAATAAAAATATTTTTGCGTTAAATATTTATAACAATCAACTAACGAAACTTTGACGTTATTGCATAGTTGAAAAATGCAGGTAGTTAGTGGCTTTTCTATAGATTTTTATGGTATGTATTATGTGAAATAAATTTTAGTGAAATATTTCTTTTGATAAGCCCCTTAACTCTTAAATGTATTGTGTTTACATCGCATCTCTAAAAATTTATATTTCTCTACGTAGCAGCCTTTGCATAGTTTTTTTTTTTTTAATCTTAATTTTACCAAACCTGTTTTATTATTCCCGAGCGTAACCACAATCTTTGACAGTAGAAAATAAATTCGTAGATACTTATGAAAAAAAATAGACACTATTGCAAAGGGCATCTTAAACAAAAAACTGCGGAATCTTGGTGAGGTCCGCAATGATTTGGCTGATGCTGTTTGTAATATGGGAGCTCATATAAACGGCAATAAAAGAGATTGCCATAGTAATGGCTAAGTTTGCACATGAAAACATGTACACGGTCGTCTCTTCCTTTGCCGTCTATGGATATACGAAAAGACATCGTTGGTCGTTGGTTTACATTTTCAAACAGGTTGACCCGTGTAGCAAACGCAATGCTCCTTTATGTTCATGTTTAAATGCTACAAATAATTGTTTCGCCGATTTTAATGTTTTGTAATTTAATGAGAACAATTATTTATGTTCAATGTTTTTTTTTTGAAAATTAAAGAAAAAAATTTTTTTTTCATTTTTCCTGTTAATTGCACCCATTTTCCAGTTGATTTAAATGTTTTTTTTTTTTTTTTAAATAATTCATGCATTTAAGGGTTAAGAAACTACTGAGTTTGCATATGTATCCTATGCCTGATGGAAAAACTTTATTGCCTTCGCATACAAGCATAAATGTGTAGATTTTTTATTTCTTACTTTGAATTGAAAAGCAGCAAAAATATTTCAGTGATTTACATATAGCCAAAGTTTAGGGTGGTACAAGTTTCACATATTACAGCAAATCACGCTAGCAATTTAAGTTAATTATGAATAATTCGATTTAATTATGAAAATCGAAAATCTATATATTCTAGTCGGGCAAGGTTGACGTTTAAATACTTCATACCAGAGCTATTTATTCGTTCTCTTGATAATCCATCGAAAATTATACATTACTTCCATGTCAAGGCATATTTTTCAGATTGAAGTGTGCTCGAAACGTGAACTGAAATGATCTAAATGTTGTAAACATTAATTTATTCATTAAAGATTTTATTATTTTTCAATAATTTAAACTTTCTCGCTAAATAAGGGGTAACTTTTCAAGGAGAACCTTTATATATGGAGGAGTCCACAAAATAGATTAACGGGATCCAATTTTTTTACGGTTCATTCTTATGCCAAATTGCGACCATAGAGCAATTTTCGTCATAAAATATTCAAATTTTACCAAAGCACTTACCATTCGTGAGAACTGTTACACGGAATGTAGTCAAAAAATAGACGCATCAGGTTGAAATATGGTCCGGTTAGCTTAAATGTTAAGCTACTCTTTTGCACGAAATTTTATCAGTAGACACTTATGTCTTGATGAAAATCCTTGTACGGGTTGGAATACATAAAATAGACCTACGGAGTCCAAGTTCGATAAAATCAATTTCTATTTATCGCTATTATGGACCAATGTTCACAAAGAAAAACTGAAAATTAAAACTTTTTCCCAGGAATTCCGTTAGCTCCTCCCTTTTAAGTGGAATACTGATTCCTTTGTAACTTGAACAAATGAACGTCTAGCAAGAGTTAATAATTAGATGATCAGAAATTTTCACTCCGTCAAGGCGCGTAAATCCAAGGCCCTTTTCTGCAATCGGCTTGGTTATTAAGATTTTCAATTTGTCTGTCTGTACGTAGTGGAAACTTCCGTGAGATATGGAAGAGCAGTTTCATTCTCCCCACAACACTAATAATAGGTACTTGATCTATAGTTACCGAGGCATTTCCAAATTTGCCGCTTTATGAAAAATTTTTTTGATACCCAATAATGCGAAGAATTAATGTTTAATGTGAAATCATTTATATTCATTACAGATTTTAGTGAAGTCTTCCATGGGATTAAACACAGTCCGTTCATTCCGAAACTTAATTGGATGCCTTTCCCGTCTTATTTACTAAATTGAATTGCTTCGTAGTTAAGGCATAGAGTTTTTATTTTCTTTCTTAATGACTTACCATCGGTCATACGAACATTCTCGGGGCCTCCAATGTGACTCAAATGTACCTAACGACTCGTGTGACTTAAACGTGATGGCATAGGGACAAGCTTGCTTAGATCGAATCAGAAAATAATTTTGAATCGATCGATCTAATAAAATTGAAGTCCTTTTGTGTTTTACCTACATTCTCACAAAATTAATATGCCACATATCATAAACGCGGTGGGTTATAACAATGAGTTTAAAGGTAAATAAAAAATGTTTACTACGATATGTCAACCAAGCAAACGAGGTTATGTTCTATTGAGAAATTAAAATGCTCTGCCTTTGTTGCAGATGATGTGACATAGTAATCATAATTGATATGATCGCACAACGTACACACACTCACACACACAGACGCATTGACAGTGAAACAACCACAGTAGAAGAAGGCCTTTGGAGCGAAAGTGTTGGCCAATAGTCGCAGTAAAAACTCATTCAATTTCTGAACACACTATACTGAGCTGCATTTATTAAGACTATCGGTTGATTAAATACAATAATTTTAACTGTAGCGATTTAGTTAATGTAATTAACTAATAATCAGTATGAAGATACAAAAATCTCTTAATTAAGTGAACTAAATAACTCTGAATAAATGTTAGATAATAAAAGTATTCAAGCACTGACTTTTTTGTTCCGCTATGATTAAAAAGTTAATTGAAAAATTTTTGCCATTTTCGAATCTCTCTTATATAAATGCAAAGATGTACAGATGTAATAGTAAGCAAGTGTTTGTTTCATTAAGTAATTGTACATAAATAAATAATTGAAACGTGAAAAACTTACATTGTTTTTCGAATGTTTTTTGGTTTAACTTCAGTTTGTTTGCACAGCCAAAACTTTGTATTAAGTTGTAAGCTTATAAACTTTTTTGACGCTAACTGCTTTTCGTAGGTATACTTGTTCTATCAGTGACTTTGATATGAAAATTTGCAAACGAGTTAACGACATTCGTTTAACTGCTTATCGGAATTAAGTTAGAAAATATGAATTTGTCATAGTAACGAAAATATAAATTCCGAAAGATTTCAACTCAATGACTTGCCACTGATAGCAGAACTTTTGCTGAAATTTGAAATGAATATTAAAGGAGAGTACATGAATCGAGAGAAAGATGAATCCAATTTTTTATAATATATGTATATATATATATATATATATATATATATAATGTATATAATATATATTCATATATATAATATATATTCATGTATATAATATATATATATATATTCGTATATATTATGTTCATAATTATCATTATTAAGTTAACCTTTATAGAAGAAAGACAAATTATTCTACGCATCCATTAGTCTTCCTAATTTTCTGGCAACATATACAGTCCATATGGAAAGAATAATTCTTCTTCTTCTTCTTCTGAAGTTATATACAGATGGATTGGCATAATTCAGCCAGACAAGGAGTCATGAACTGAAAAAAGTGATAACTGGAAGGAAGGACCTCTAGCGAATATACAGCCCGTGGTATGACTTTGCATTATATAACCGAGAGTGGTTGTGCTGAAAAGGAATTACTTCACGTATTTTAGCCGGCGGGCGATGCCTTTGTTGACTAGGTTACTAGGATAAAACTGGTAAACGGAAGGAAAGACGTTTGGCGAAAACCACGCGCGTGATAGGACTTTGGAATATATAACGGAGACTAGTTGTGCTGACAAAGAATTATGTCACGTATTTTAACCGGCGGCCGGTGCTTTTGTTGACTAGGTTACTAGGATAAAACTGGTAAACGGAAGGATGGACGTTTGTCGAAAATAGCGCGCGTGATAGGACTTTGCAATATATAACGGAGGCTAGTCGTGCTGACAACGAATTATGTCACGTATTTTAGCCGAACGGGCGATGCCTTTGTTGACTAGGTTACTAGGATAAAACTGGTAAATGGAAGGAAGGACGTTTGGCGAGCGCGCGTGATAAGACTTTGCAATATATAATAGAGAGTAGTCGTGCTGAAAATGAATTGTGCCAAGTATTTTAATTGCCTAGGTTATTTGCTCTAGCGGCTGGTAGTAGCTTTCTCAAGTGGAGATTTTGTTACGTTGATATCCTAATGTGCAGAGAACAAACCTGGCGTCATCATTGTTCATAATCATCAATAATGTTTCGCCTGACATTGTCAGGGTGGTTGTGTTTAGATGTTTGGATTGTCATTGCTTACCAATCCTTGACCAGCTTCACGATTCAGCGCCAATTCCCTGTAAAACACAGTTGCGCGCAAATGGTCAATCGATTTATTTACTCGCATAATTTAATCAATCGATCGATTGCATTTGGTGGCGTACTGTGGCTGTGAAGTCGTTGCAAACTCTTAAAAACTTGCAAATTTTATCAAAATCTTTGATTATTTGGTGATTGTAATTGAAACTGAATAGATCTGTCTTCTCTTAACACTGGGGGTTGAACTCAGTATACTTTTACAATTCGATTGGGGTTTGCAAAATTGAGTTCATTGTTGCATATCCGTTTACATAAACAACATATCGGAAGTCAGGCAAACAGTTTACGAAATAAAAATCTTTCGAATTGTGTTAGTAGTGAAGGACAAAAAAAAAAAAAAAAAAAAAAAAAGAAGTAGATAAAGTGAAAGCATATGGCGCAAAGATAATAACCTTTAGCAATTCTTATTGTACGAGATGAAAGAGATCTTTTTCATAAACTGCGTATTAATATTGCTGTCATCTGCTTTATACATAGCAATATGGGAGACATAACTTAACTGAGTTTATTGCGACATTAAAAGCATTCATAAGCACTTTTATGCCTACAATATTATTATTAAAAAACAACAACAAAAACAACAACAACAACAACAAAAGCAACAACAACATATTTACTTTCATTCACACAATCGCTACAACAATAATCATAAATTTATGTGCGTATGTGTTTTGGGATTATGTGCCTATAAACTACAATCACTTTTTGCTTTTGTTTAAACGCACCAACAAATAATGGTTTAAAATTGGTAATTCTAACTATAATAACCTAACTAGACAGCTGCCATAATAGGATCGAGTTTTATTAAACTTAATGAAGGGTTAATTATATTCGGTTGAAGCAAAATTGCTGCCATTATTTTAAAAAGATTATAAATAAGTTGAAACGACTCCTCGCCAAACTTACAATTTCTCTCTTCCTGTCTTCCTCTATTCGTCGTAGACTTTGTTGCCTTTGCCAGAGTTTACGAATAGTTCTTATCAATGTGCACCGAATAGGAAGGACAGGCAGACATCTACCGTCCAATAGATTTAAAATTTTCATTTGATCCTCCGGATTCTAGTATAGCTCTAAACATCACATATGGAAAGACAAGTGCAATGTAATCCTATATTTGGTTGTTCTTGTTGTTGTTGTTGTTGTTAGAAAAACTATCCCATTAACTTTGTTTCGTAATCTTCGGTTTTTAAACGCACATTCATTTGCCTTTTTAACACATTAGAAACAAAGGTTTCAAACTTCGCTACATTGTGATATCTTTGCCTTGCCCTACCTTTGTGTCGTTTTGCCTTTGCCTTACCTTTTTGTCGTTCTGACAGTAGTTTTAGTGCATTCAAAAATTTCGTAAAAAATTTTCCTTTTAATTAAAAAACTTTATAAGCTAAACGCAATGTATAATATATGGGTCCAATTAATTTCAAATGCAGAACAACAGTCAAATTGAGCATAAAATCAATTTATTACAACTGCATTTCCTAAATGCTTTTATATGTATATGTGTATATAAAAGATTTTTAATTCGAATTTATACACACATTAAGGGCCAAAAGCAATTAGCATAGCGCCGGCATTCATAGAATATATGTCACACGTTACCTATGCATAGCTCACCTAATTATACTTGGTTTTAATGACCTAGCGTGTAAAACAAGGCAGCATAATGTGGCCCATATAAGTGCGCATATTCGATTTTGGATTTAGCTTTTCATATCCTTTGCGTACCTTCCTCTTATTTCGGACATTTTAATGCACAGCTTTGTAAACAAATAAGTTTAATAAGGCAAACAATATCCAGGCAGGGTAACGAAAATCAGTAGCATAGCACGACTAGTTTTATCACCATCATCGAAGGATGAGGGATATATTTATTTTGTTGAAACGTTTGAAACGCCCGGAAGGACCCCAGAAAGGATAGATATCCTTGATTAGCATCAAATTGTAAATCAACTTAAGTATGTCCGTCTGTCCGTTTTTTGCAATAACTCTTATGACCGCAAAAATGAAGTTCTCGACTTCAAATTTGGCAGAAATATTGGAAGTTCCCGCGCGAAAGTTGGTATTGAAAATGGGCCAAATCGGTTAACCGACACGCCTACAGTACCACGTAAACTGAGGATGTCTCTGTTTTTTAAAAGGAATAAAAAATTGGTTTTTTACTACTTGCTGATAAATTACAGCAGATGTATTTACGAAAATTTGAACGACACTGTAGCACCTATACAAAACATTGACCATGCCCACGTAACATTATAGTGTATAAGAATTTAATTTTTTTTTTCAATACCTTTATAGGGTGTAGGAACAAATTTGGAATGCACCTAAGCATATCCGTCTGTTTGTTTGACCATCTGTCCGCCTGCTCAACTGTTTAGTATCTGTGATAAACATTTCCAAGTATAAGCTGTGAACACCTTTGTTTTCGGTGTGTGTTACTCAAACAGCACAACACATACCACGTATACATTTCCACTTTTATTTTAGAGATAGAAGTAGGCAACCGAACCCATCCAATGTTATAGAATACGAAAGTTTAGTTCTGTTCCTTGTTTTTAGGTTCACAGTGATGGGTGTAAAAGCTTCGGTCAGGCCCGAATATAATTTTCTTTTAATTTATGAAAATATTTGATCGATATTTAATATAATTAAATGTGAAAATTTTATTAAAAATATAAATGAAAGTAAATGCATCCCTAAATTTAAATCAATGCAATTATCGAAAGTTCTTCAAAATTTTTGCTAAAAGCATAAATTAAATTAAATGCATCCTTAAATTTTAATCCAAGAAATTATAAATAGCTTTTGAATTTGTTAAGGTAATGCAATATAAAGCAACATAAATTGTTAGAGCATTCAATAAAGGATTTTTTTGAAATGCTATGAAATTTATCGAGTTCGTAGAGTGATGCGTTAAGTTTTAAATTAATCTATCGTTTAAAACAAATGTATTAATATTATTTTGCAAAAAAATTTGAACGCATATTTTATGAGCGATGTTGTAGAACCCGTCCAAAAATGGAAAAAATTGACCCTGTCTACGCAATATTACAGGCGCAGTTATAACCTTCCAAAGTCCTATAAAGTACATTAATTCTTGGCCAGTTTTAAATTTGGAATGTACCTAAGCATGTCCGTCTGTCCGCTTGGGCGACTGTGTAGCATCTGTGCCGTTAGCGAAAATGAATTGGCAAAAGAATTTTTAAGTGACTCAAAATCTTCCAACAACACGCCTACAACGCCCACATGCCTATGCCATAAGAACGTTTATTTTGAAAATAGAAAAAATCAACCGTCCTCACTTCTTCATATAATAAAGCAAGAAAATTTAGTTCTTTAATTTTTTTTTTTTTTTTTGTTTTCTTTTTTAGGGAAACTGTGATGGGTGTAAAGGATTCGCTCATAACCGAATATAACTTTCTTACTTGTTTTTGTTATATGATCAATCACTACTAGGATTTCCTCTTTTTCCTCTATTCGTGTAGTAGGCTGACGGAAAGTCTTATGTTTTTGCCGTCTAAGCGCCTCTCTATTTGTACAACTAAAGTAAACTCTATTGTATTGAGATTTGAATCAGCAAAAACATCTACCTATTCATAGTCAAACAATTATTGTCCTAACACATTTACTATATCTGTTTGAATTGAATTCTTCTAGATATCAGTATGGGACACATAATCATGAAATCATTCAATGCTTTCAATCAATCATTCAATTTATGCTTTAAGCTTACGAGCAAAGGTTGACCACATTTCCCTTTGAAGAATTTTCTCTTTTATGCAAATTGTACCGAAATAATCGTATGATCGAACGAAAACGCATATAAACGAAACTATGCTTGAGTGAAGAAAATAAAAAAAGTCAATTATATGACGTGATAGTGTTCTTAATGAAAGCCCACTTAGGGGAAAATGCTTCCATCAGGCGATTGCAAGAACCTGGATGTGAAAAGCATTATCAATAATGAGCGGTTTAAAGCGGTATTAATACCTTTGTTTTAAGCGGCAAACCAACCTAAAATTTAACGCACTTTAGAAAGTGAGCAGCTCTGTGTGCTCTGACAATTTATTTTACTTTATATTGCATTATTTTAATAAATTCAAAAGCTATTTATAATTTCTTTGATTAAAATTTAAGTATACATTTAATTTAATTTATGCTTTTAGCAAAATTTTTGAGAAACTTTCCATAATTGCATTAATTAAAACTAAGGGATGCATTTACTTTCATTGATATTTTATGGAACAAATATTTTTACAAATTAAAACAAGTAAGAAAATTATATTCGGTCCTGACCGAATCTTTTATATTATCCATTACTGTGCTTTTAAAAGAGCCAAAAAAATGCCACTTTTGTACTCTATCGCACTCAACGGGCGTGTTGGGGGATGGTTTTTTTTCGATCTTTAGAATGAAAGTGTAAAATTATATGTGGCATGCGGATGCTTTTTTTAATACTAAGCAAGAAAACACGGAAAAGGTGTTCATAGCTTTTATTTGTGAACATTTACTACAGATGCTACACGGTTGCGCAAGCGGACAGATGGACAGGCAGGCATGGTTAGGTGCATTCCAAATTTGAACCTAACCAAGAATTTGTATATTTTATGGATTTTAGGAAGCTTGTTTCTGTGTCTTATAAAAAATGTTGCTACACTATAATATAAAATAGTTGTGGGCAATTTTTTGTACAGATGCTACAGCATCGCCCATAAAATACAATCTGGCGCAGATTATGAGCAAATAAACAAACACAAATATTTTATTCCTTTTGAACAGCAGGGGTATCCTCAGTTTACGCGGTACAGAGGCCGTGTCCTTTGGCCCATTTGCAACAACCAACCTTCGTGCAAGAACTTCCAATGTTTCTACCAAATTTGAAGCCGATAGATTTTTTTTTGCGGCCAAAAGATTTGTTAGGCCGTTTCGGCCCTTTCCTTTGGCTGGGGCAGCTCAGCGGCCCAGGGAAGGAAAGCATACACAAGAAAATTTATATTTGCAGGCACTTGGTTCTTCTTTTATTAATTCATTACATTTGGTAAATTTCATCAGAGTTTATCAATTGTATTCGGCTGTCTTTGATTCTTCTTTCATTAATTGATCACATTTAGTAAATTCTATCAG
>KK502677.1:161998-176514 GCA_000688735.1 Glossina austeni
AGAGCTTTCTTAGGAGACAGTCATGATTGATTTCTAATCATAAGTTTCCTCCGTATTGACGGTTTTTGAAGACTTTTCCATAACGCCCTCGAAAAGATAAGCTGCCCAGAGAACGATAAGATTTCATCCGATTGGCTTTAATTCCATCGATGTAGAAATTATTTTCACGTTTGGAGTCTTTCGCAAAATAAATTGTGTTGGCTTTGCCAGGTTTAAAATATAAAATAAACTCGGCATAGGCATAAGAAGAAGTTTCTTTTTACTGGGGGATTATTCAAAGCATCTGAAAAAGACACGCCGTAAGCGGATTGAAAGACATGACTCTTCTATCGTCTTGCAAGTTGTGTAGTATAACTGCGTATAAATTTAAGAGGATCGGACTCAAGTACTTACCTTGTGGACTACCATCTCTTCAATCTCATAATTACAACTCTGTCCGCACACGTTACCAACACATACTTAGTTAAAAAGTTTAAGGTCTATAGACGCATTTGAAGGGCGATTGAAAAGTTTAGAAGAACTCTCCATCAAGTTAAGACAATTTTAGGCTTTGCTTTAGGGAAAGCATGAGAACTTTTTTGTCAACTTTTTTCGGATTCGCGATGAAAAAACACAGTTCATTGACGGACACGTCCGTAGAATTTGCGCTTTTCGAAAAGCATAAGCATGAGCTGGAATGCTGTGTCCAGTGTCCATCACCCTCTTCTTAACCTTGAGATTAATTATCTTTATGAGCCCACTGAATTTGGCGAAATGGATCTAAAGTTGCTTAAAGTATTTAAGTCTTCACCTGCTGTAGGAATGAGAACAATTTTAATGTACCGCCATTCAAAGGGGATGATCTTATAAAATTGCATCTAACAAGATGGCCAAGCTTCCCCTAGACAGTGCCTTGACAATGTGTGCCTTGATTTCGTCATAACTGGCGGTAGAAGGTCTCATCCTGGATTGTAGAATATATGTTAGTTCGCATAAGAAGAAGTGCGATTTGTCGATGATATTACTAAATGGAATCAATATGATTGTCACTTGGAATATAACTCTTGAGCAAGGTGCCTTTCATTGTCACACTCGTCGCAATTAGTACAACCGTTCGTTTTTCGACTTCGTTGTCGGTGGCCATTGATCTCAAAACTGATTGAACTGCCACTGGTACATATCCCATCATTGTGTTTCCTTTTCACCTTGCTAACTGTTGGCCTCCATTCCTTCAGTGCTTTCACAAGTTCAATGAAGTTGTCGGCACATATTCATTAATTTCTTGCGACTTGATGTTTGAAAAAGTCGATGTTTTGAAAATTTGTGGATAGAGATTGGCTGCATTGCGGTCTAGAAGAGGAAGACCAGATATCAGAAAAGTTGATTCTAGCGGACTTAATCTCGGATTGAAGAGTTCTTTGAATTGATGATAAATCGCATGGCAGATCAACAATAGAACGACAGTTCAATAAGAATTTGTCTCAGATGAGATTTCCCATCTTTTTTCTACCGAATCGTTGGAACATTGAAACTGACTTTTACTAATAATATTCCAAATAAAGGGCAGCTGGATCAAAACTGCTAGCTCTGAGAATTTTGCCACAAGATGATCACCATGCGAGCAATATGCAGCAATAAAATCTCCGGCTAAAATGACATTTTGTTCCATCCGTCAAGAAAATCACACACAATCTCCGAATACCACTACGAAACTTTGTGTATGAACACTCGGTGGATGGCGGTAGAATACAATGAAAGTATTTAGTGTAAGATTCTCTTGATCTTGATGATGATAACAATAAAAGCTGAATTGTGAGATCCCTTAAAATGCAAAGATTTTATTTAAGCTAAAGCCAAAGTCCAAGAGTAAAGAGTTCCAACGAACGTTCGCACCTCGAATTCACTCAACTTGGCTTCTCTTATGTTATGTAACTGACTGAGTAAATAAATAAATAAACAAATAAATGTCATATAAGGAGAAGTAAATGAAGTAAGAATAACGGGGTAGAGGGGCGCGCCCAGTGTACAGTATGCAAGTGGAACAAAAACGCAAAAAAAATAAATCCATAAAATAATCGTTCAATTTTCTCTTTTGCAGAAATTAAATTTTATTTGTTTCACTCTTATTTACTATTCACTATTAACATAAACAACGGGCATAGCTTTTAAATAACGCGTTAGACTAAAACTAGCGCAATACAATAAATAGAAGAGTACGCCTGTGTGTTTGCATGCACTGTTCACTCGTACCTTTAGTCGTAGTCTTTGTCTTTTTAACACAACATTAAAATTATTTATAGGAATGTGTGCAAGTAATGTGTACTCGCGTTAAAAGGTTAACGGTTATAAGTGTCTTATTGCATCCTCGTGTCGTCAGCCAGCTTTACACATTTATGCATTACGCGTAGACACGCGTGGGCGTATGTATGTATGTATGTGAATAGATATAGTATTTGTATATAGAAATATGAAAACATTGCGTTTGTTTTCCTTAAAATTTACTTATTAATCTATATCTACATATATTAAGTTTCCGTATGTGTCTAGAGATTTCAAAGCTCGGGGGTTTTTTTTTTTTTTTTTTTATTTTCATTTTTATCCTAAATACGTTTTCTTTTCTTTTAACTTGCATTCGGGCTTACCCTACCATGTATAGTAAGTGAATACAATGAACGAGCGACAAAATGTCCATGTTTTTCCTCTGGTTAATCCAACACAATATGTTTACATTTAAACGATTGGTAGGATGTAGAGTTAAATGATTTAAAAATTGCTTATATTACAATTTCAGGCAAAACGATATGATTTTAATTTTCTCTCAACCAGATAGACAGACAAGCCTTTTACTTTGAGACATAATTGCAATCAGATGATTTTATTGGCAATTTCAAGTGGGATGAGAAAGAGTAATGTTTCGAGTTTGCTGAATAAACTTGATTTGAGCCCATCTAGGCAACAGGCTAAGTAAACACTTCAATGCGGTTATAATCCTCCATAGCACTGTAAATTTACTAGACATACTATTGCACTATTCATTACATGCTTGAGTGTTTACAAAATCTATTGTACATATGTACATATTATTTAACATTCTGTTTGCATAGATTGTCAGTCTATCGTTCATTCATATATATATACATATATATGAACATGTATATATATATATGTTCATATGTGTATATATATATATATATATGTGAGCGTGTGTGTGTGTGCGTTAGACTTTTGGTTTGCCGGTTCTCCTTTTACAAAATTTCATTGACCTACAAGGCCACAGCAAGTGAGCCTCATCTCATTCCACTATTATGTGCTCCATTAGCATTATATTCTTCTTCTTTTTCTTCTTTTTCGTGCTTTCCATTCGATACATTCAATTGTGTACTGTTCGCATGCAAAGAGATATGCTTATGATAGCTGCTACTGGTGGTGGAGTGATGTCGTAGAGACGACATATTCATAACGCCAGTTGTTGTAGAATGTTGTCTCGTATGCACCAATTGACGTTTGGTACAACGACAACACAGATACCGATTGAAATGAGCTCGAAAAGTCCCCGAAATCCAATATAAGGTCACCGGATTAATGCAGGAATTGAGAAAACTGCAATCAAAGGTAGAAGAAAAGACAACAAAAATTTAATGCATAAATCATTGACTACAACTGAACTGCTAGGCAGTTTAATGAATGAGGTCACAGTAGAGCCACGATTTGCATGCAAAAACCGATGAATTGCTAGTTAAGACCTTCATCTTAACAACTTAACAGGATGCTTAGCAGGAGTGCTGACAGTCACAACAACTAGCAACAGTTGAACTTTTTTTTAACTAAAAATATATCGTTTATTGAAAGGTAGTCGCAAGATCTATGTACAAAAACTATTTCATCTGTTTGTTATCTGTTTGGTCTTCAAAGAGTACGAAAATTTAAAGAGCTTTGCGTGCTTAATGATTGTTTAATAAGGTGTTAAGAGTGAAGAGAGGCGATGGCATAGAGAGAGGCAAAGCGAGGTCGCAGCTAGCAGCACAGCTTATGGTGGGCGAATTTTTCATATTCGGCCACGAAAAACTCTCCGTTGAGGGCTTGTATTGGAAAAGGCTGGTGGGATGGCAAAGAAATATCGAAAGTTAAGGGCCGTTAGGTCGCCATTTAGAATGATTTGGAAAATATATTTCTTTTTATAAAAAAAAAAAAAGAAAAATGAATTAACCATTAACAGGATTAAAATCCATTATGTGAGTTCCTCTAGAGAGTCTAAGTGTGGACTTTAGTAATTAACTAAAAATTTAATCTGTCGCCAGGTCCTTGATATGATCAAATTATTTGATCGCCTCGCTTAACTCAGGTTTTTACTCTCTGCTTGTAGTCTAAGCAAAAATTCGATCTGAATTATTTTCAACTTTTTCTCTATAGTTTTTATGTCCTTGTGTATCACTTGCGCTACCGTATATACTACGTTCCAAATAAATTAAATTAAATTTTTCAAATTTTAAAAACTAGTGGAAAATGGTATTTTGGCCTTTTAATGTGGAAAATTTCGAGGGATATATGATTACATTTTAATATCGCTCCTGCATAGAGGTTCTTACAAAGACAAGTTTTTATACCCAGCTCCGTAAAAAAGATAAGAACTCTAAAAAAAATAAATTTTCATGCTCTGCAATATGGCGAGGTCGTGGGTGATTTTTTCTATTTACAAAAATAAAAAAATTTTGTTGTATAGGCGTGTGGGCATTACAGGCGTGCCTTTGGAAAAGTTTAACTCACTTCTAAATACTTTTGCAAGTGCGTAGGCGGTATCTTCCTTTTCACTACTGGTACAATCATTACCGCAGGCACTACCGGCACTACAGTTGGGCAGACAGACGAACAGACGGACATGCTTAGGAGCATTCCAAATTTGAAACTGGCCAAGAATTTATATACTTTATAGGGTTTTTGAAACTTGTTTCTACGAAAAAAAAAATTAAATTTTGATCCACTATAATATTACAAAGGCCTGGGCAATTTTTTGTATAGGCCCTACAACATCGCCCATATAATACGCGTTCAAGTTCTTGTAGAGTGATGATTAATGAGGAAAAAAACAATTTTTTATTCCTTTTGAAAAACGTAAACGAAAAGTATTTTCAATTAACTGTGGGAGTGCTCCTCGACCGATATGGCCCACTTTCAACACCAAGCTGCGTGCAAGAACTTTCAATGTTTCTGCCAAATTTAAAGTTGGTAGATATTCATTTTTGCGGCGAGGAAAATTTTTAAAACAGATGTTGCATAGACGAACAGCCACTCAGACAGACAGACAGATGGACATGCTTATATCGAATTAGAATTTGATGGCGATCAGGGGGGCTCTTCGACGTTTCCTTGTGGGTGTTGCAAACGTACTGACGAAATGAAAATGACCCCATCCTTCGGTGATGGGTATAATGGGTATAAAAGGTTTACGCGGTAAGAAGATGAAGTGTTCTTGCACGTAGAAGATGATGAATAATAAGTTTTCTAACAAAAATACCTTCACGAAAGTAAACCGTTATATAACGAAAAATTTCTACTGATTAATGATTATGCAAAAGTAGGTAAGTAGTCGTATTAAATTTATACTTAGTTTAGAAATCCCTCTCATGTAAAGATCTTTATGAAAAGTAATTCTTTAGAGAGGAAGTTCCAGTTCTGTTCTGTTCCAGTACTAATTAATGATGGAAATAAGTAAAGAATACTTTTTTGATAAGCAATTAGTTAGCCTAACTAAATTTGGAGCACATGGGCTAGTTCTTCGCTTCCTCCGCCTTATCAGACTTTTTTCGTTAAGGAAATGTTTGCATGAGAAAATGCTCATTAAATTATTAACCGGCGTTCGCCGGAAGTGGTAAAGCCTATTAAATGTTCTTTGATACTTACGATGTACAAAATCCTGTTATTCTGACAATATGCCAAAAGTCGTCAAAATCGTCCGTTGCCGTGGGATTAAAATAGAACCACAACTCGAACAAATGGTAAGGAAAGAAACAAACGAAAAACACTATAACAAGAATATAAAAAGAGGTAAAATTTTTTTATTAAAAAGTAATATTCAAATAAATCTTTTACATAAAAAGTACACATGTGATCTATTTACCTACACCACTTGCAGCATAGAGTGTATTAAGTTTGTGTGGACATATGTAACATGCAGAACGGCTTAAGATAGGCCCACTTTTCATTATACAGATCGGTTCAGAATTAATTTGTCTGTCCGTCTGACGACAGTCATTGTATTTTTCTGGTCAACCTACAAGTCGCAGTTTTTGAAATATTTTGTTGAAACTTGTTGGGTACAGTGACGTCCTTTCACCCAAGGACGAACGCTATTGAAAATTTCGAAAAGTCGTTGTATAAAAAATACATTGCATTTTTCAAAATTTCATAAAACTCTAGGTAATAGTATTTTAGCCCTTTAAAGAAGTGTGGAAAACTCGGACCGAATGTGACGATTTTTTCCAATCCCCTCGAAAGGTAATCGTTTCTACGAAAATGGAATCTTCTTATGGTAAGAAGACCTAAATTCCACTATTTGATGATTGATGAACATTGGTTCAAAATAGTAAATTAAAGAGTTTAGACCACGTTGGGCTATTTTTTGAATACCACCATAAGGATGCTCAGGACATATGCCTAATTGTTAACGTTTTCTGATGAAAATTTTTTCACGATAGTAATTCTACTTAACAATTATGTGGACCCAATTTGAACTACCTGAGTCTATTTCTTGGAACCCATTTCATAAAAGATTTCCCATGCATTTTAAGCACTTCAAAACAAGGTTTAATTTTTAATATTTTATGATGAAAATTACTCCATATTATTAAGTTGGCAAAAAAATTAACGGTAGGGAACTTGCAGTATATGGATCCATTTATTAGACTCCAATATATATAAAGGTTATCGTGAAAGCAAGCCCTAAGGACAACATCTGGGAGAAAGTCCAATTTTTAGTTTTTTTGTGACGAAAACTGTGAAGTGGTAAAGTTTTTGGGAGGTAAGCTAAGTTTGCTAAATTTGGATCACGTCATGGGTTGTTTTGGACATCCTCCAATAGGCGGGCTTTCATGAAAAGTATGCGTTTGCATGCAAATTGTGTATAATCTCTGGTACGGGTGAATAACTGCACTTAACAAAATGAAGTAGGGTGTCTAATGGTCCATAATGTTCTGACTTCTGTTTAAAAAAAAATTGTGGCTTTCTCAACTTACTTGGAATTTTTAAATCTTTGAAAAAATTTTCAATTAAATTTTTTTTTATTTTATTTTTAAATTATTTTACCAAAGGTGTTGTAAATAAATAATTAATTTATTAAAATAGTCACTATTCCGTGGAGGTACAAGAAGAAATTTCAGATTCTAAATCGTAAAAATGATTTAAACATTCTAATAGTTAACTAACTGTTAACAATTGTAAGTCGTGTCATCTAATAATCACGTTCATGTCCATCAAAGTCATTCCAATTCACAGTCAATTAGTTAATCTTTCACTTGTTTACTTCATTATTGCGAACAGTGTTTATATACCTATAACAAACCAAATGACCATTCTGGCTAGATAGCGTCGAGAACGCATTTGTGAGCGAGATTGTGTGGTCAATGTTTCGCCAGGTAGCTCACGTGTGCTCATATGCAAACGTTTCGCCATCAGCAAATACAGAGTACCAATGATGAGCAATGGCAGCAAATAATATATAATTGCTTTCGTCACAACCATAAATCTGAAAATAAGGACAAGAGGAGAAAATCACAGATTATATTGTGTCCACAAGTACACTTTCACACGCATCATCTACGCATAGATATTTTTTGAAGAAAAAAGTCGACTATTCAGCAGTTATATTATTGGTCGTCTTTAACCTAAAAAACATGGTGCATCAGCCTTGTGACCAAAAACGAGCGAGACTAAATTTCCCTCGCTTGTCGTTGTTGGGTGGATTTTAGCGAACGATCGCATTAAACTCGTCCAAAAGAAAGATTGTTTGAATTATTGGTCGTCTTTAACCTATAAAATATGGTGCATCAGCCTTGTGACCAAAAAGGAGCGAGACTAAATTTTCCTCGCTTATCGTTGTCGGGTGGATTTTAGCGAACGATCGCATTAAACTCGTCCAAAAGAAAGATTGTTGGAATTATTGGTCGTCTTTAACCTATAAAATATGGTGCATTTTCCTTGTGATCAAAAAGCAGGCGGACTAAATTTCCCTCGATTGTCGTTGTTAGGTAGATTTTAGCGGACGATCGCATTAAACTCGTCCGAAAGGAACATTTTTGAGTTATTGGTCATCTTTAACCTATAAAATATGGTGCATCAGCGTTGTGATCAAAAACGAGGGGACTAAATTTTCCTCGCTTGTCGTTGTTGGGTGGATTTTAGCGGACGATCACATTAAACTCGTTCGAAAGGAAGATTGTTTGAGATATTGGTCGTCTTTAACCTATAAAATTTGGTGCATCAGTTTTGTGATCAAAAAGTAGCGAGACTAAATTTTCCTCGCTTGTCGTTGTTGGGTGCATTTTAGCGAACGATCGCATTAAATTCGTTCGAAAGGAAGATTGTTTGAGATATTGATCGTCTTTAACCTATAAAATATGGTGCATCAGTTTTGTGATCAAAAACGAGGGGGACTAAATTTTCCTCGCTTATTGTTGTCGGGTGGATTTTAGCGATCGCATTAAACTCGTTTAAAAGAAAGACTGTTTGAGTTATTGGTCGTCTTTAACCTATAAAATATGCTAAATCAGCTTTGTGATCAAAAAGTAGCGTGACTAAATTTTCCTCGCTTGTCGCTGTTGGGTGGATTTTAGCGGACGATCGCATTAAGCTCGTTCGAAAGGAAGATTGTTTGAGATATTGGTCGTCTTTAACCTATAAAATGTGGTGCGTTATGTTTGTGATCAAAAAGTATAGAGACTCAGATTTTCTCGAGTGTCGTTGTCTGTCAAAAGGACAATTGTTTGAGTATTAATGGGTCGCTTATGTGAAGGTTGACCTAAGAGTTATGGGCAAACAAGACTTTGTTTTTGCTTTATAAATTCAAAAAGTGCCCCCATGGTAAGTTTGAAGTGTTTTTCCGTTTTGCCCGATATTTGCTTTCCACTCATTTTGCCTTCAGCCTAAAATCAAGTTACTTTTTATAGACGAATTTTTGACAAAAACATTGTTATTTGAACGGTCTCGGTGAGCTTAAAAAGGTCCTTAGCGGGGTGCTCATCCAAGTGATTATTTGATGAGCACAAAAGGAGAACATACAATGATGTTCAATGGATTGTGGAAGAGCATTGCAGAGCGAATGTGATTATTCAACTTTAGAGTAGTGGTTAGTCTGGCTAGCCGTCGATACCGTGGGGCGGTCCAGCTTATTGAAATGACATTCATAGGGATTATGTGTATGGGCTCTGCAATAAAGAAGGGATTGAGCATAACAACTTTGGTGAAGGCATAATGGATCTATGTGTGCAAAGAAGTCAAGGTATTAGTTATTCTTCTGTCAAAAACTTCGTTAAAACAACACCTTTTACGAACCCCCCGCCAATCCAACAGTGTTGTGTTTACACCGAATTTCTATAGTAATTTATTGCCAGGTGCCTCTGTGTAGGAGACAGTGCAAGCGTTCATTTATTGTTAAGTTTAAGAGATCATAGAAAAATTTTTAAAATTTATGTCCTTACCTGGTGTAAATTTCTAGATTTTCACGTTCACTACCAAAAGGCGAACAAACGTATATGCTTAGGTTGGGTTGAATTTCATAGACCTGCAAATCGCTTACTATTAGCGGCGGCGTCGCACACAGAATGCTCAACATCCAAATCATAACTGCTGTCATTACGGTCAATGGCTTAGTCTGTGAATTAGTGTAAGAAGGACTTTCGATTAATCATCGGTTTTAGCGGTTGACTTGTAAATAAACCTGTAATTTACGCAGCGGATTGACTACAGCGCAATATCGTTCCCCGGACAAGGCGGTAAGAGTAAATACCGATACACCTATTGAAACATCTTTGAAAAATTCGGTGACCTGACATAGCGGTCGTCCAAAAGACCATGTCTCGTAAGTGTAGACGGTGGTAGCCAAAGGTACGCAAACAACAATTACCAAAAGATCGGCTACAGCCAATGATAAAATATAGCTAAAGATGAAATTAACATAATTTACAAAGACATCAGTGACGCGATAATAATAATAATAATAATAATTAGTGTCCAACTTACGTGTTCGGTACGTTTCGCATAGAACGATGCCTAAAGAATATTATGATAAGAGTACCATTACCGAGAACGCCCACTATTATAATCAATATAAAAATTACAGCTATCACGTAGGTTTCGGAACGTTGCGATGGCGGCGTATAAACCGAATCGCATTCCTCCTCGTTTATGAAGTGAACTTTATTATCGTCTAAATGTGTGCAATTCGTTTCCATTGAGTCGTTATATGCCATGCTCGATAAGGCGTTAGCCGGCAAGTTATTGATAAATTGCAAAAGAAACAAAACCGGAAACATTTTCAATAACTGTTTCCGCTGAAAGTCACATAACTTTTACTTAGCACTAACTGCCGTCTGTCTACCTATGCGTCCATTTTACATCAACTTTATATTTATGTTTATGAAAAATTGCTGTTTCCGCTTTCTATGCAGTTTTCCTTCCTTTTTAGTTTTAATACGGAATGCGGTTACATTTCAATTTTCGTATTCTTATTAGACTTTTTTGCAAATTTTGTTCATTTAGTACGAATGCGTTCCTTTCCTTTGGTTTGTTTCAATTTTTGAGAATAAATTATTTTTTGAATTTATATTAATTGGATTGGATAGCGTTACTGTATGTAAGACAAAAGAGAGAACAAATTTTGTTTAATTACCACAACTTTACACTACAAAGAAAAGAATCGAAATGAAGCTGAAGGAAAATTTCAAATGAAATTCAATTATATATTATAAAGTCAGTCGTTCTTGGAAAATGCTCAATCTGATGAAAATCTTATCTATTTTTTCTTTAATTATTCTCATCATTAAACATACTTACTACATAGATTATCTTACTTATAACCTATTTTGTACCGAGCATACCAAAGTAAACTAATTAGTTTGGTTATCATTAAATAACCTCAAACTTTCTATAGCTTAACAGTGGATTAACAGACGTTATATGTACATATCTATATATATATCTATATATTTTTGCTGAAAGTTATCACTTTGACGGGCAAGCTTTGTGAATCGTCACTGTCACAAAAATAAAACAAGTAAGTACCGTATTGTCGGGCAAGGCCGGCCATTAAATACCCTACATCACATGTTCTAACACAATTCTTTATTTTTATTATAGAACACAGAAGAAATTATATCTTGTTTCTATAAAAAGGCATGTTTTCCAAATGGACCCAAAAGGCAACCTAATGTTGCGTACAAACTTAATCCTTACAAAAGTAGGTGAAGATGATCCAAATTTTGTAGAGTTCATTTTTATATGAAAATTACTATTATGGGCTAATTTTCATTACCACATATTAAACTTTTCTACTCTGCAAAGGATCAATTTTCCTGAAAAGTCTTACCAGCGTAGAGTCCAAAAAGGCAGCCGAGATGGTTGAAATTAGGTACAGTTAATTTTTCTATAGTTATATAATTTTTATCATGAAGCATTGAAAATTGTAACGTTTTCTCCTACGAACTTTAGCTTTCGTTATGTGAGAGGGGGTTCGAAAATTACCTCAGCCGGTTCAAAGTTTTCCTACCGATTTAGAATCCCGAAATACTACTACTTAGCCACTTTTGCCGATAAATTTCGAAAATTGCAATTTTTTTCCCATATAACGAATTTTTAGAAAAGGGTATTATACGGACGATCTGAACCAGCTTTCGTCCTTGGATCAAAACGCGTCATTGTACCAAATTTCATCGAAATATCTCAAAAATTGCTACCTGCAGCTTGAAGACAAATTTACATAGACAGACATCAGAGGGACAGACAGGCTCAGATCACATTATGATTGTGAATCGATGGGTATACAAAATAGGTGGGTCTGTCTTAAGCCCCTCTGCGTATTACATACATCCGCACTAACTTAATATACTCTGTACCACAAGTTTTAGGAGAATCAGAAATTGACGACTTTAAACAGTCAAAACTTCACCCGTTCTCTAATCATTCTGATCCTAAGCTAGTGATCATTTTCACGAAAATTGATGCTTTCTTGAACCGAAACGACTAAGTTTTAATATGGGGTGATGAAGATTGACCCATAATTGTAATTTCACATCACAAAAATGAACTCTACAAAATTTGGATCATCTGCGCCTAGTTTTGTAAAGATTTAACTTGTACGGCATTAGGTTGTGTTTTGGGTCCGCTTTCTCAAAAACACGCACTTGAGCAATTCGCCCTCATATAGAAACAAGATATAATTTTTGTATTTTATAATAAAAATAGGAATTGTGTTATATAACTTGCTTTAGGGTATTTAATGAACTGCCTTGCCCGACTATAATGTTTTTACTTGTTGTAGTTAAAGAAAACCTTTCAATGAGTTGGTGTTTTAAAAATTGGTACCTATTCTTAACTTGAGGACATTGAATAATGTCTAGGACCGATATGATTACTTGTCGTATTTATTGCTTTCGCATGTGATTTTCTTACTAGGAAACTGAATAAACCATGCATGAGGACATTTGGCCCAAAATGATGAAAGTTTAACCGATGTGGTGGCAATTTTGTTATATAACAAATTGATGGAGTTAAGAGTCGATCCTGCACTTATGTAACGCTCAGTATTCTGTACATTGTGTTCAGTGTTCAGTGTTACTGTTCTGTATTTTCTGTGAAAGTTTCGTTATAGCGAATAAATGATCGTAACATGTTATGTTCATTTTTTGAGCAACCAAAGCTAAAATGAATATTTAAAGATATAAATTCACGAATTTGTTTATAAAAAACTTTAAGAGTTAATAACGATAACTAATAATAATAGAATATTAATAACAACAATAGTACGATATCTTTAAAAACAAAGATAAGAACGACATATCATCTGATATGAGGGATAACTCCTATAGAGTGGTTTTTTTTTTTTTGGCAATTTTTCATCGCAGATGGCACCTTCGAGCTTGCTTTTGCACCCCATAGCCTTATGTCTCGGTTTACTGCAAATTGCACAAGATTTCCTGCCGATTTTGCTTTTGCAGGCTCTCGCTCCAGATATTTAGAACTTCTAATGTTCGCTGTCATGTCGCATACTCTGCAGATCACCCGTCCAATTTTTGCCCTTATCTTCTGTTGTAAGTCCGCAGCCAGTCTGTTAGGCAGACTCACAATCGGCATTTTCGTGCCTGCAAAAGACTTCCTCATAGCCTTTATAGCATTTGAATCTATTCCATGCTCCCGAGATGAAGAGTCTATAGCTGCAATTGCTTCTGCTCCGTTCGTCGCGTTATTTTGGTTCTCGCTGACGGCAATCTTCTCTTTACCGAGGAGGTCAATCCTTGTAATTAAAGAACCAGTATTTTCTTTACACTCCACCGGATCTCCTTCGTGGGACCTTTTCAATTGCACTGGTGACTGGTGAATTTTAACCACATTCCCGCCCTCTCATTTTTCTCTACACGTTTTAACATATGCATATGACATCTCAGTTGGATGCGGTACGCATCTCACGTGCAAATTTTCATGCAAATTAGTGATTAATTTCCTCTTCGATATTTTCAGGATGCGGTCTGCATTTGCAAATTGAATTTTCGGCTTTTCAGAATTATTAATCACTTCTGTTCAATGTCTGCTTTATCCAACACCATCGTTTGAAATCAATAAATGTTTATGTTGAGTTGAACGTTGACACTTTGTAAAAGTAATGGGAATATTTTGTTACTGAAGCCCTGGGAAATATTGAATGATGTGTTAGTTTATATGTGTCCGTGTGACATTAATTCTAAAAAGGTTCATTTTAACTTCCAAGATTGTGTTTTATTTTTGTTTTTATGGCTTGCTCCAGTTGCGGTCATTAATGGCCTATAATAGTTGCGATAAGGATACATTAAGATCATGTGGATGCATGCAACAGCTGGAATGATTTGGAATAGAGCCATTTCTTGTTATGCTAATTGATTCGAAACTTTTTTTTTTGAATCGATTTTAGCATGCGTGTTAGTTTCAAAATTCTTAAGATATTAAGACTGTTCAGTTACTATCGGATTTTGTTTATTATACCCACCACTGTAAGATCGAGGTATAATTCTTTTCGTTTTTTTTTCATAATGTATGTAACACCCGAAAAGAAGCTTCAGAAACCCTATAAAGTATATATATTCTTGATCAACGTGAAATTTTGAATTGATTTAGCCATGTCTGTCCGCCTGTCCGCCTCTGTGGTGTGTGTTGTTGGTACTCTCTTGGTCGCATAAGTGAAAATATCGATTTCAAATTTGGCTAAAAAATTGGAAGTTTTTGCACGCAGGTTGTTATAGAAAATGTGTAGATCAGAAGCGCACGCAGTGGAGTATAAAGTGAACACAAGTCCGTTTTCA
>KK502677.1:179199-193441 GCA_000688735.1 Glossina austeni
CGATAAACTGAGAAAATGTTGCAGATTTAATGAAACCGCATCTTTTAAAACTTTTCCTCTCATTTAAGTCTATTTCATCATTACTGTGACACTTGCTTGTCTCCTTTAATATAACATACATTCCATGCATGGTTTTGTGCATATATATGCATATATAAGAGTAATAGAAATGCTTATTATAATATGTTTATGCCTATGTATTACACACTTCTTCATTTACAAGTTTCCAAGCGATAACTTGTCTATATAAATTAAATATGATGATGATTTATTGATTGATTAATATGAAGAAACATTGCGTTGATTAATGAACGTTTTGCAGACTTCTTTAAACGAATTCATTTCATTCTCAAGCACTTTTTGTAATCACTCACAAGTTAAAGATGAACATTTTGCGATTCTTCATTTTCTAAAACTATTCAGTGAAGTGAAAATGATATGAAACATGCCTTTATAGGCTCAAAACGAGAAGAAACCCGAAACTTTTGCAGTGATGTGTATATATATTTATTAAGAAACCATCCTTAAGTACACTGTTGAGAAATCCATCGATTAAACGGAAAGAAGCCTATGCAAGAAGGCAGAAGAAAATAGTGAATCGCTCCTACATCAAACGTTTGCTCTACGATGGAATGGTGCAATCGCCACTTTGATGAACATGATTTTTGACTGTCAATATTGACGTAATGTATATGGATGAGAAACTTTTAGTTAACCGATATTTTTCATAGCAAAGATATTTTCGAATCGAAATTGGTCGTCAATTGTTGCGAAGTTTTCGATAGATATCAAATTTCATTCACTTTAAGCCGGGAAAAGTTAAAGAAATTAAGTGTCTATAGCAGATGGGCGATGCGGTCGACTTAAGAAGCGAGCGCTTGAGCTTAATCCGTCCTCTGTTCCTTTAGAAATTTAAGAGCTATTAAAAAATATTTTAAAGTATTATTAAAGATTAAAACAATTGAAAACATTACAGTCGAGCTAGGCCGACTTTTAAATACCCTACACCACATCATCTACACACAATTCTTCTTCCTGCCATAGAGCACAAAAATTATATCCTGTTTTTATAGGAACATACAATTGTAGGACTGTGTATTGAAAATGGCATTTGCAAAGAAATGAAGTCTTGCACTCCGTCAGAATGGTTGTGCCCAAGACGTTCAAAAATTGACGTACTTTTTTTATGTCAGATTACTATTATCGGTTAATTTGCATCGTAACATATTAAAATGTAGTGCAAATTTAAACCTTACATAGGGCAGGATCCAAAAATAGGCGTGGCTAGTCCAAATTTTGTAGAATTCATTTTTGTACGAAATTACTGTTGTGAGTCAATGTTCATCACCACATAATAAAACTTAAACTATTCTGCTCTACAAAGGACAAATTTTCGTGAAAATCCTTATGAGGGTAGGATCCAAAAAATAGTCCGAGATGATGCAAATTTGGTACCGTTAATTTTTTTATGTTAAATTACTATTATGATATAATTTTCATCATGAAGCATTGAAAGTTAGACCTTTTTACCATACAAAGATTCAGTTTTTGTAGGAACGATTATAAGAGGGATTCAAAAAATTGCTCTAGCCGGTCCAGAGCATTGACACCAATTTAGAATGCCGAAATACTATTATTTAGCCACTTTTGCCGAGAAATTTTGAACAATGCAATGTTTCTCCATATAACGACTTTTCAGAATATGGCGTTATATGGGCAGCGATCGATCCGAACCATTTTCAATAGCGTTCGTCCTTGGGTCAAAACACGTTCACGTATCAAATATCATCAACCTGTAGGTTGAACACAAACTTACATGGACATACGGATAGACAGGCTTAGATTATGATAGCAGATTATGATTCTGAATCGATCGGTATAATAAAAGGTGGGTTTGTCTTAAGCTCTTGTCCGTGTCTCATATGTCCGCACTAACTTAATATACGCTGTAAAACAAAGTGGTGTAGGATATAAAGGTAAGGATTAAAATCTTTATAAATAGGGTATGAGGCCAGTAGCTTCATCAACTTACCTTTTTTGTGTTTTAGTGTCCGATGCATAAAAGCTTCTAATACTTTTTGAAATAGTTTAATATATTCATTCCATTTTTTAAAATTTAATTTTATATATAATATTGTTTAAATATAAATATATACTGTTATGTAAGATTCCTATTTCATCATTTTTTTATTTAGTTTTATATATAATTTTGTTTAAAAATAAATATATACTCTTATGTAAGATATTAATTTTTTACTACTACACTCTCGCTATTGTTCATCAGGAAAAATCAAGTCCTTTTTAATTTTTAATAGCGGGTGCATTGAATGTGTGGGGTATGTTTAACAACCAGGCCGACTTAAAGAAGGCGGACTTTTCATTACACTGATTAACTTTGAAGAATTTCTTGAATTAATTTAAGTCTGTCCGTCTTCCATGTGGCTTAGTGTTAAAACAATTTTGAAGATATTTGGATATACACTTAATTTTTTATATTTATTTATTGTTTTTACATTTATTTAAATTTTTTTAATTATTTTTTATTTTTCATAACAATACAATACCACAAAGCATTCGGTACATGGATTAGTACAAAAAAAAAAAAATAAATTGGAAAAAAAAACCATTTCTCTGCCTAATCGCTATATAACGTTACATTTAAAAAAATATTTATTACGAAGTGTGGTAGATAGATGGCGGCCACAGCTTGATAGCATGTAAAGTTTTATTTTATTCTTTTTTTATATTTTATGGTAAGTTTTATATAATTAAAAATTGTCTTTGATTTTTTTGCATTACAAATAAATTTCAAATTCAATTAAATATTATTTTTTATTTTTTTTAATTATATACGAATTTAAAAATTAATTGAGTTATTTTTTCATCTTATATTTATATCTAAAATTTAAAAATTACTTCGTTATGTAATTTATTATTTCATATATTTTATATCAAAAATCAATCGATCATTCTTTGAAAATATTGAAATCAAATTAATTTTAGATTAATTGCAAATCGAATTTTTTATTCCTCATTCATTTACCAGTTTTTTTTTTTTTTTTTTTTATTGGAAATTAATTACATTTTAATTACTTATTGAACGCACTTAACTATCATGAAGTGCTTTTAAAGGATTTTCATACTTCCGGTTGAAAATTAGTTGCTCAAGTGATAAGTGAAACACCAGTCCATGTACATGTACATACGATATATGTATATATTTTTTATATGAATATATATATTTTTTCTTGAAATCCTATAGTTTGCTTTGCTTTGCTCTTTAGCCATTTGAATTGTTTGGAGGCGCTCTGAAGACTAAACTTGTTTGGTGCTTGCGGATGGTAGAAATACGTTAGTGTTTTTTTTTTTCTATTTGAAGATACTATTCAACTTTAGAATGTGAATAGCATGCGCATGTGCTATACGTCATTTAATATGAAACCAACACTTGTTGCATCTAAAGGGTGATTTCATTCACCAATTTGAAACACGTGCTTCCGTTTAATTCAGTAAGATGCAATTAAATGCTCTGCATAGAAGAAGATATATACGGCGAACTTTTTAGCAGCGGTAAATATGTGCTAATAAAATGTTAAAGCTGTTAACTCGAACGTGATTTTAGTTTTCTTCTTTCCATTGCGATTGGATACTACGTCCGTGACTATGTGCTATTTGGCTTTGCAATATTCGGAGCTTTATTACAACTTTCTGAACAACTTTCTATTTTAGGCTGTTCTCCAAGTTAAATTTTCTATAGTAAATTTTGTTTTGAGTTGTGATGATAACAAGAACTTTCCAGTCATCTTCAAATTGTTCTGACGAGTTAGTTTCAATATTGATTGACTTGAGTTCCTCTTGAGTTTTCTTCATTTTTGTTCTCCTGTTTTCGTATTTACAGCATCAAGTTCGCAATATTTCTTTTCATTTCATTCATTCTCATGCGAACGGATGTCACGTTGTTTCTGTCGTTTAAAATGTCTGAACATATCCTGCGCTATGCAATCTGATTGACTTCGGTACAAAGTCTATTTAATTCATCATGTCCGCTTGGACTATTTACCCTCTCTTTCCGGTCTTGGTGTTATCCTCGACAGTTCATTGCACTTTAATCTATGCATTGAGTGCGTAGTCACTAAAGCAAAGAGTCTTTCACACTTTGTGAAATAATGACGGAGGAAATTTGTTGACCATGACAACGTTTAGTAGCCGTATTAGATCAATTATGGAATATGTTTCGACGAATTGGTGATTGCCTCACTATTGAATCCGTTCAAAAACTTTTGTTGCTGTTTGCACTGCAAACTTTTGGGAAGGGATCTAAGTCGAAATTTGCCTCCGAATGTGCATACACTTGGACGATATTGTTCGATACCGGAAATTTCTGGACGCTACTTTATCACCAGACTTTTCTCTCTGTCCAGCTTGAAAATCGATTATTTCGCAGGCTTCGTGGCACATATCAAGAAACACATTGAAATCAGATGCTGTTTAGAACAACGCCCCCTAAAAAAAAAAAAAGAAAGAAAGAATGGGGATACCTACGATTAATAGGGCTTTCCGTTTATGTTTTTACAAAATGTAGAGTTGAGAAAGTTAATAAAGTTATAAAGTACTGAATAATCCTGTGGCTACTTAATATCAAAACATTATATTCGGACTTCAAACCGCGGTATATGTGTTCTTGCCGAGGGATAAACAAAATAGTTTTTTTAAGCATTAAATTACGCTGTTTGTGGGAAACTTTATTTTATTTGCTCGATTAGAAAAAGTAACAGAATGAAAAGATATGCTCACAGAAATTTGGGATCGCCATAGGAAAATTTTGTTTATTAAATTTTACACTAATCGATGTAGATCCCATGTTAAATCCAATGGGAGATTACAAAAGCTAAGGTAAGCAACGATTTCCAAACATCTGAAGTGCCATTCCAGAGAACTGGGGAAAATCTATTCTTTTTTGTATGAAAAGTTTCTTTAAAAGCAAAAAAAATTCTATAAAAAATTATTTTTTGTTTAATTGAACTAAAAGGTGGAAAATAAAGTTTACCTCAGTCGCCTTTATGGAACTAAACGTAAAAGCTTTGGGCACTTCAGATTATAGTTTATAAGAAATCGGTTTTTTCTAACGGTCTTTTTTTTTTTTATATATAACTTATTTTATACGTTTTAGTCTATTACACTTCACGTTTTACTCTCCAAATCGTTTTATTTGACATCCATGTCGAAATAATTGTTAAAAAAAAATCACGCCGTCCGCCATATTTTAGTTTAGAATTAAGGTTTTCCGCCTTATACTCTCCAAGTTTTTTCACTTGATAGCACATCGATGGTAGTGCTAAGAAAAAGCTAATCCGTCACGTCCATGATATTTGATTTAGAAGTAAGACGTTTAGCTTAGTGCATTCTAGTCGTCAAGCCCTTTTATTTAATTAATTCAGAAATTAAAAGATGATTAAGAAAAATATAATCCATCACAATGTAACGGCCGCCATTTTGAATATAGACAAAAACGATCTTTTTCGCATGGCGTTATCATCGTGACTAAAGGTGTATGCAAAGTTTAACAAGGCCATGCCTTTGAAAATGACCGAAATATCGGATGAAAGTTTTCCTGTCAGGAAAGCCAGTTAAACAAAAGCTTATAAAAATGGAAATTTCGTTACTAATGGTGAAGAATACATGCGCTATGATAACAATAATAATAGCTAATCAACGTCATTATCTAGGGCTTCAGGATTTATTCTATAATTTTTTATTCTTTATTCTATAAGATCAGATGGCCGCCGTGGAGCTTCTCAAACACATTGGCATTCTCACTTAGGAACGTGTACAATTTAATCGCACATCGAAGAAAAAGTTACCTTCACACATCAGAAGGCGTGATAGGGTAATGTTTCAAGATGGGACCGTCTGGCAATATAATGCAAAATCCGCCAAAGAAGTTTTAAAAGGACCATATTATGATGTTTGCTATTTCAGCCACTATACGCTACTTTGTCAGATTACTAATACTGTCAATCGATGAGCCATGAGTTCCCCGAGTAGCGTTTGTCTTTCCTAAAACTGAATTTGTTGCAGCATGTTCTTTACCCTAAGCGTCTAAAGCTGGCTCCATAATTTCTTTAGTTATTTTTATTAAAAAAGTTGACAACGGTTGAATAATATTTTATAACGTATTTTACTTATATAAATTGTTTCATATTTTATTAACTTTTCGACACAAACTTTATGCGTACGCATATAAAGTTGATACCCACTAAAGAGAAATGAAGACATAAAATAAATTTTGTCTTTCCATTTACAAAACCCAAAGTTCGCAGCTGAAAAAATATATTTAACGAAGCATTCTAGCCGACTTAACCCTGTCCGTCTGTCCCTGTTGTCTACTATTGGAATGCCGACAGTCATAAAAATTAAAAACCGAAATTTGGTCTAAATAAACTCTTACTAATGTTATATTTATTACTTTTGCAAAGGGCTTTTTGGTTGGCCTAAGCTGCTAGCCACAGAGCTTCTTCCCTATCCCACCTTCTTCTTTGACACTTATATAATATAAATTTGTGTTTCCATTTACAAAACCCAAAGTCAGCAGATGAGAATATAAGTTTAGCACACCATTCTGGGTCGGTTTAACTTTGTCCGTCTGTCTATTAATATCCTTGTCTTCCCAGTCGTCTGACTATCTAAATGGACTCCTAATGTTATTGTAATTATTACTTTTGCGAAACCTACTGTGCTCCTAGCCACACAGCTTGGTGCTTATCTCACCTACTCTTTTGACTCCAAGCACTAAAGTCTGGATACAGCCGTAAGCAGCTGGTATAGGATTCTATAGATAACCGTACAATCACAAAAAATGTGGTGGATTGCTTGACCCGCCTCTCGTGGAATCCACACAAATCCCTATTTGGGATACCAATAGTCTCCGGGTGATAACTGAAGGTGTTGCAGATTCCGTGTAGAACTCTGTTATTAAGCCCAGGTCGCTCTGGCGTATTTGCAGTAGCACACACTCTCGTTGGATGCCGCAAGAAGAACTCTAATCGGGCAGAAAACAGATGCTGCTTTAAAACTTGAACAATTTAAAACGCGAGTGGAAGAAAGATCTGCGTGATCCATGTATAAGCTCGCGACTATATAGAGACATCTAGTGAAATGTCGCGTAAGAGTTTACTAGGGCTGATGCAGAAAACATTTATTCGGTTAACTGATACTTCCCCGAGCTAACGAAATTGTTCAAAATTTGAATTTACTTCAGTAATTTGATGGGTATCAGAGATTCGATCCGATGTTAATATAATTTTTTTCTTTTTGCTTGTTCTTACTGAATGTACAAGGGCAGATTAAGTTTACTGTGCATTTTTATAAGCGTTTAATTTATTGTAATAGGTTCTCTTATTACAAATGCATTGTATACGCATACGAACAGCAGCTGGTTTCTTTTAGCTTTAGTTTTCAAGCATTTAGTCGTTTCAATAAACTTGAATGAACAAATTATTTTCGCTTAGTTAAGCTCGTGTCAATAGGCGCATATTTTTTGTGATGCTCGCTTGACTTCCGTATTACTGAGTAAAATATATTAAAGTTTTTTAACTTCAAACTGTGGTGGAACTTAATTACAAGTTTTTGATATAAATTTTTGGAACGTGGGGGCGATACACAAATAAAGATAAACCGGAACACGGTACATGTTTAAAAAATCAAATTGATCTCTTCTTTTTTTATACCTACTAGGAAGCGGAGGATTTTGCCAAAACGTTTTCAGCGCTCAAAGGAAGAAAGCTAAAGAATGCGCTTTTTTTGAACAGCCTGAAATTTTGAATCGATTGAAGTAGTCTTCCTGTTCGCGTGTTAATTGCCTTTGGTAAACGTACTACAAATTCAAAAGTATCTTCAATTCGGTAAAAAACCTACCGATTTTTGCGTGCAAGTCGTCAAATCGGCCAAAAGGCGCGCTCATACAACGAGGATTGAGAACATCTCTGTTTTCAAAAGTAAAACAAATCAATATTTGATCCATTATTCATGAAGTATTCATGAAGTAGATTCCAGCCAGTCCCTCTTTCTTTCTCTGCATCTTTCTGAGCATCACCCTGTTCTAAAGGGCTATGTCTGAGTGATTGGTCACACTAAAAAAAAGACTACAACAATACAAATTTTTGTTCTCTGTTTTAAGACAAAAGTTGTGGGTATGGAAGATTCGCTTACAGAAGAATATAGTTTTGTTTTCTTGTTTATACGAATTTTTCATACCCATCACCGAGGGATGAGAGGTATATTCATTTTGTCGAAACGTTTGCAATGCCCAGAAGGAAGCGTCAGAGACCCACAAAGTACATATATTCTCGATCAGCATCAAATTCTAAATCGATTTAAGCACGTCCGTCTATCCGTCTGCGTAATGTATGTTGTAGACATTCTCCTGGCCGCAAAAATAACTTCAAATTTGGCAAAAATATTGAAAATTCTTGCATGCAAGTTAGTATTGAAAATGGGCTAAATCGGTCGAAGAACACACCCGCAGCACCACGTAAACGAAGAGCGTCTCTGTTTTTCAAAGGAAATACAAAATTGGTTTTTTGCTCATTACTCATAAACTAAAGCAAATAAATGTACAAAACTTTGAACGCATACTCTATGAGAGATGCTGTAGCATTTATTTACAATAATTTAAAAAAATTGACCACGCCTACCCAATATTATAGTGTATCAAAATTTTATTATCGTTTCAATCAACTCGTAGAAACTAACTTCAAAAGCCCTATAAATATACAAACTCTTGGTCAATTTCAAATCTTGAATGAACCTAGACATGTCCGCCTGCTCGTCTGTCCATCTGTCTGCTTGCATAACTTTATTAGCACAAATACTTTTGTGGTAAACATTCTCCCGTTAGCGAAAATGACCATATCGCTTACAAATTTGCAAAAGAATTTGGAGTTGACCTAAACTTTGCAAAGACCACGCCTACAACGCCCACATGCCTTTACGACAAAAATTTTTACTTTGCAAATAGAAGAAATCAGCTGCGTCCACTCCATATTATAGAGCATGAGAATTTTGTTCTCTCACTTCTTTTGTCTTTTTTTGGGGTAAACGGTGATGGGTATAAAAAATTCGGTCACAATCGAGTGTAATTTTCTTACTTATTTAATTTCGTAAAAATATTCTATGTAATCTTTACAACTCATAAAAATAGCCTTTAGTTAATTAGACTACAAGCGGATTAAAAATGTCGCAATGATTTTCAGCAATGGAGTATATAAGCAAATTATTTGCGGAAGGCAACGGCAGTCGAAAAGTGAGTCACAAATTGAGTCAACGTAGTTGAGTCGTAATGTAAAGGCGAACGAAAATAAAAACATTGAAAATTTAAATTTCTGAAAATTATTTGTAAATAGCTCTCCTAAGAATTGTAAATAAAACCTAGACTACCCTAAAAATCATAATTCAGTGGCACGAATTTTATTTCAAAAAGGAATTAAATAATTAACGTAAAATCACGAAAGACGGCTTACGTTACAATATTTTAAAAAACAACAAAAATGTTGTAACACTAAGGCAAAGCCAGAGCAACGGTTAACCTACCTAAATATAAATTGCTAACCTTTTTTATACCTATCACCTAAGGATGAGGAGTATATTCATTTTGTCACAATGTTTGTAACATCTAGAAACAAGCATCAGAGAGCCTAAAAAGTATATACATTCCTGATCAACATCAAATGGATTTACGCATGTCCGTCTGTCTGTCTATGTTGTCTTATGTAAACATTCCCCTGGTCGCAGAAATGAAGCTAAGGTTGTATAAGTTGGTATTGAAAATAGCCCAAATCGGTAGAAAGACACGCCCACACCATCACGTAAACTGAGAACACGTCTCCTTTTCGAAAGAAATGAAAAATTGGTCTTTCGCTCATTATTCATTACTCTACAAAAACTTGAACGCATATTCTATTGGCGATGCTGTTGCATCTGTACAAAAACGGAAAGGTTGACCACGCCTGCTCAAAGTTTAATTTTCTTTTCAATGCCTTCACAACGCGCAGAAACAAACTTCAAAAAGCCGATAAAGTATACAAATTCTTGGCCAATTTCAAATCTTGAATGCATTTAAACCTGTCCGCCTGCTCGTCTGTCCATGTGTCTGTTTGGCCAACTTTGTAGTATTTGTGGTAAACATTCTCAGGTTAACGAAAATGAAGATGTCGCGCTACAAATGTGCAAAAAACTTTTCAAAGGACACGCCCACAATGCCCACGTGCTTATACGACAAAAACTTTTATTTTAAAAATAGGAGAAATCAACTGCGCCTACTCCATATCATAGAACATGAAAATTTTTTTCTTTTATTTCTTTTGTCATTTTTGGGCGTAAACGGTGATGACTATAAAAGATTCGGCCACAACCGATTTAGTTTTTTTACGTATTTTGTTTTTAATTGATCCCTCATTATATGTTGTTTTACTTGTATTAAAATCGGACATTGTTGAAATTATCGAAATTTAAAAACCTAAGCAACAGTCTTTAGTATCTTTAAAATTTATAGATTTCCACAAAAATCGGAATTTATATGTATATACATATATACATATATATACATCTACAAAGTAATTTCTATTGTCATGCTTTAACAACACGTTTGGAAAATCTTAATCACAAGTCGGTTTGAAAGGACGGCATTGTGTTGTTGTGTTTTATTTATTGGATAACATCTCCCACCCGCCTTCGATGAGTCAGGATGTGTTGCCATTTATTTGTTTATCATTATTTCATCGAATGCTCCTTGCATAATAAATTAAAAGCAAATAAAAGAACACAAACGTGCGTAAATATTTTGAGTACATAACAGTACTGGTGCTTGAAGCGACAATCCTTATGACTGCTTTTTTCATTATAGTCTTAATCGAATATAATACAATAAGTAAATCAAGAGGTGTCCAAGGTGTAATTCAGTTACAGTGCATCGCTGAAAATTCAGTCACAACAGCAAATCGAAAACTTGGGGTTATTGATAGCGATCGGGAAGGCTGTATGGGTTCGAAGGAAGAGTTTCGCTTTCACAGCTTGGAGTTTGTCCAACTATACGATTGCAGGGAGAACAAGAACTTCATCATTAGATGAATAGACAGACAAGCGATGATTAAAAAATGTGTGAAGTCACGCTGATGTCTTAGAATAATAAAAACTTTGCATAAAAAGTCGGGGACTATTTGAAGCATGCGTTCGCTATTTAAGCATTTGTCAACATGTGTGGATGAAAGAGTCTCTAAAAGCTATAAATCGTAAACTTGACGTTAAATGAACATTTCCATGGAGCAAGTTGCTCCATAAATTTTACAAAATATTTTCCAATTATTTCAAATTAAATGCTTAGCTATTTCAGAATCTCTTGATTAATGATCGAATCGACATTGAATGGGCGCAGCTTTTGCTTTTCCCCTACCCTATGATTAAATAATTTAATATTGTTTGCTAAAAACTATAAAAAGTGTTTTCTCTAAACACGACCAACACGGAACGGAAATTCGATAGAATCCAGAAAATTTACTCAAGACAAGACAATTTGACGCTCTTTTATAGACCGGATGTTTATTTACTCGAATCTCATTTTATTACTGAGAGTTCGTATAAAAGAATTTTTTCTCTACTGCCATTGTTTTAAATTTTTCTGATGAAACAACGAAGCAATAATATTTTGGTTTAAATCGAATTCATTGCTACCCATCTCATCCCATTCCTTAATTTTGTTGTTTTCATCAAGGTACACATGCATTCACTTCAAGATTATAAAATATACAGGATCATTCTTCACAGGCAAATAATGTATGTCGTAATGTGTATATCTTATAAGGCATTGTTGTAACAACACATGTAGCATAAAACACGAAGAACAACATGCTTTATACCTGAGAAGCACTTGCAATTTAAAGGCACATTATTACAAAAGGAAGCCCAAAATCACAAGTTTGTCAATCGTAAACGAACGTAAACAAAACAAGTAAGAAAATTATATTCGGTCGAGACCGAATCTTTTATACCCATCACCGTTTACCCCCAAAAAAGACAAAAGAAATAAAAGAACATATTTTCTCGTGCTCTATAATATGGAGTGGGCGCGGCTGATTTCTTGAGAGGCATGTGGGCATTGTGGGCGTGTCCTTTGAAAAGTTTTTTTTCAAATTTTTAGACGATATCTTCATTTTCGCTAACTGGAGAATGTTTACCACAAATACTATAAAGTTACGCAAACACACAGATGGACAGACGAAAAAGCGGACATGTTTAGGTTCATTCAAGATTTAACACTAGCCAAGAATTTGTATACTTTATGGAGGTTTTGAAACTTGTTTCTACGTGTCATAAAGATGTTGAAAAAATAATTAAATTTTGATGCACTATAATATTGGGTAGGCGGGTCAATTTTTTAAAATTTTTTTACACAAATACTACAGCATCGCTCATAAAATATGCGTTCAAATTTTTGTACATTTATTTGCTATAGTAAATGAGTAATGAGCAAAAAACCAATTTTTTATTCCTTTTTGAAAAACAGAGGCGCTCTCAGTTTACATGGTACTGTGGGCGTGTCTTTCGACCGATTTGGCCCATTTTCAATGCTAATCTGTGTGCAAGAACTTCCAATGTTTCTGCCAAATTTGAAGCCGACAGCTTGATCGAATGCTTACAACAGACATTACATAGAAGGACAGACGGACATGATTAAATCGATTTAGAATTCGCTGCTGATCAAGAATGTATATGTTTTGTGGAGTCTCTGATGCTTTTTTCTGGGTGTTGCAAATGTTTCCACAAAATGAATATACCCGTCAGCCTTCGGTGATGGGTATAAAAAGAAAAAAATTTTAAGCAAGATTTTATGTTTTAAACTAAACTTTGCCATCATTATTGAACATAAGAACAGATAGGTGGATATGAATAAATTTTCTAAATACATTGTCTCGATGTATATTGCTTACGGAGCAATAACCATAAATTCAGGGACAAACTTCGTAGCGTTTTTCATCAAAATTCAAACAGATTTTTCTTATATTTTAAATAAAATTTTTAATGAGCCAAATACCTGGAATTCAATTGACCTTTACGCCGTTGTGGTAGTGAAATAACGGACAAATTGACAGTAATTTTGATCAATTTTAACAAATATCATAATGCTTTTTATTTCAAGTGTCCCGGGGACTGTCACCTTTTACAGTCATCCTGGTATGCCTTGATAAGATTAGTATTACCGAAGTTATACGACTTTAACCCGCAAAAAGCCATGACATTTTTTCCAACTTAGTGTTACTATTAATTCATTCGTAGTGCTATTATTAATTCATTTCCTGAGCTTTTTCCCGCTCCTTTTTTTTATATTTAAATTAATACGTTTTTATTATTAATATGTTAAGAACGCCTTGTTCTCGTAAAAGTGTAGTTGAAATAATTCTTATATATAAATAAATGTATTTAATAAATTATATAGAAACAAGTAAAAACATTGTAGTCGGGCGATGCCGACCATTATATTACTCTACACAACTCCGCCTAGAGCAGTTATTCGCTCGCTTTGGTAATAATACACCAAGAAGTACACATTGTTTTCGTGCAGAGCTCGTATATTGGAAGGTTAGAGTTTCGCTCCATATAAGAGTTTGCGTTGCGTGATAGCGCCTATATCGGTCGGTTTCCAAAAAAAAAAAAATTGAGCTTCAATTTATTTAATACCAGCAAAATCCTGCAAAATAAACATAGATTGCATTTAATTTTATGATATACGGTATACTAGATTTGCGCTATTGTTTGCAACACTCAACTAAATACTTGTCAGAGATAATTTAAAGCATTTTTATTGTTGTTGTGGTTAGGATTCCGAAACGACTTGGCTTTTTCCTCTCCTTACGAAGTCGTCCGTCCGTATGCGCCACGTACAGTGTATTTACAGTGGATTTGATAGAGGTCTACAAAGACTGGCACGAAAGGACAGAAGGACAAACGCGCCTAGAATGGCCAAATAAACTTTAATTTATAATCTTTAATAAATTTTCAAATGAAGCCTAATATAAACGCTTCTTCCAATCGATCGGTTGACACGCCCACAACTAAGAAAATAATTTACAATTTTTAAGTTCCAGTGTATAATAGTAGTTGCCAAAGATTTGTCCCAAGGCGAATATAACTTTCTTGCTCTCTTTTTCATATTCATATTTGTCGAGAGTATACTTATATATACATATATACA
>KK502677.1:199028-224949 GCA_000688735.1 Glossina austeni
GCAACAAATCATACAACAAAACGGTGCATATTTGACCCAAATCGGACAATCCGAAACATGTTAAATAAAGTCCTGAAGTTCATATAAAAATAATGGATTTCTTTTTCCCCAACCTAATATTATAAAGTACAATGTCTTTTGTGGTGTTACGTTGTTATTGAACTCTTTTTAAGACTATGCTCGTACGGCTGAATTGTGATTTTCAGGATACTATAGGTTTTGTTTACAATTCTTAGGAGATGTAGTTGCAAATTATTTATGGGGCCTAATATTTACAACACTTTATTTCCCGTTCTCGTCTTGTACCTACGAATATTGCAATTCAATTCCCTCGACTAGAATCAAACTTGGCTTCAACAAAAGTGCTGTTTATAGAGCCTTTTACAAGACAATTACCATTCATACCTAAATTCATTGCAACATTTTTGTGTCGACCACTAAGTCGCCAGTCGCCAGCGATGACAGCCAGGTAAAGCGTGATGATAGTGTCTTTCGTTTCTCCTTTTGAATTTTGCATTGAAAACTGAAATCAACATGTTTACGATATTCGTAACAATATAATATAAGGTAGACTTAAAATCTGTTAAACTCCTAAAAATATTAATGCAAAAGTTGGAAAGTTTCAAATACATTTCTACGACCGCCACCACCACCATTGCAGCAACAGATGCTTGACGGACAGAAGAATGGAAACGATGTCGTGGTCACAAAGTAATTAAGAATTATATATAAGATAAGAAATCTATACATTACATGGAGATCACATCATACAACTCCATCTTTAGTTGGTGAATATCAAAATGTATGCTGGCTTTTGCTGGCTCTGTGCAGCCCCTGCCAGGTTGTGCTAAGAAATAATAAAAATGTATTTTTCGTTCTAAATTTAAATGATTTCTTTATTTTTGTTGTTGTCGTAATATCCTTTTTTCTTTTTAATTTATAAAATGTTTTTCAAACAATAGAAAGCTTAAAAACTATGGCAGAGAAATGCACTCAATGTTTAATGTAATTAATAACTTGACATAATTAATAATTTCTTCTTTATTTTTGTTATTTTTATTTTGTTTTTTTTTTTATTTTTGATGAAGACTTAAAAGAAGACTTGCGTTTAATTTCTAATATTTAATGTTTATAACTTTTCTTCTTTTTTGTTTTTTTTTTTTGCTTCTTTCAGGCGCCTTACGCTCGATATTAAAACATTATAAAATTCTTATTCGCTTTACCTTAAAACTCTAACTGTTCGTGATGTTTTCATAAGCTTACATTACATTACATTATACGTATATATATATATATATATATATAATTATCGATAAAATAAATGTAAGCTGAATTATTTTTACAGGCTATATAAAAAATGTATAAAATTTATTTGACAATAGTTTATAAAAACATACATTTTTACTACCACTTAGATATGTTTATCAAAATGTATATCATATTTGAGAACAAATGCATGCGCTGGTATAATTTCTTGTCTTCCTTCGTTTCTTCTTTTTTTTCCTCTTCTTCTTCTTCTTCTAATAAATGACTGCAACATATGTTGGTAAAAATGTGTGAATCTAAGTAGGGCTCATTTTCAAATTTTCGATTAAATTTCATTTGCTGACATCGACATCGACACAGATAGAAGACTTTTTGTGAATGCTTTAGTTGAAAATTTTCGAATTTTTCTACATTCGGACAATATCACCCGTCATCATATGAATCAACTTAGCTATGATCGTTTTTAAAAATAAAATTTGAAATTATATTTGCCTTTTGCTTTTTAATTTTCCTCTCCTTTGCTTCGCACATTATCTTAAAGAAAATGTGATGAATGGATAGAGTTTTCTATGAATGCATAAAATGAAAATTTCAAAATATATCTCAAAAATTGACAATAAATAAGTTTAACTTTTGTGTTGTGTTTCATGTTTAGCAGCTATTCCGTCTCATAAAGGGGGGAGGCCACAAACAAGCTTTTTTTTGGTGATGGAAATATATGTACAGAAGAAGTCTTTAAAGATTCTACGATGTATTCTCTATTACCATCGATTTCTGAATCGGTATCCGTATGTCCGTCTGTCCAACTGCTTAATTAAGTTGATAAGCATTCCCCTGGCCGCAAAAATGAATATATTTTGAGGAGACCGTCGAATGTTGTTGCGTCCGTCTATCTGTCCGTCTATATAATGTCTGTTGTAAACATAATTCTGGCCGCAAAATTGAAGCTATTGACTTCAAATTTGAATGGCAGAAACATTGGAAATTCTTGCACGGAGATTGGTGTTGGAAATAGTCCAAAACGAGGGAACGGCTCGCTTAAAGTACGCCATAAACTGAGGACTGGTTTATTCAGTCAAAATCTTTCACGAAAAAATTCCTAAAAATATGTTACAAAAGCGAAAAGAGTCACCCGCGACATAATCTTACTTTATCCGTTTCTTTCCTTCTTACCTTTTTGTAAGAAAAATTTGATGGGTATAAAAAATCTACTCGAATTTTCTCACTTCTTTTCCCCTAATAATAAAGTGAAAAATGCTTGTTTATCTAAACCTTACAGCAAAGATGGAAATATGGTTGGATGTATTCCTTCGTTTCTTTAGTTCGAGGCTTGGAAAGTCCCAGAAAATGATGAAATTTGTAATTTAAAATTATATTTTTTTTCTTTTCAAAACATTTACTTTGGAATGACGCAAAAAATTAACTTTGTTTTAATAGATTTTTTTTTATACATAGATATTTTCAGTCATTTCGAATTTTTAATAATAATCTTTTCTTTTTTTTTTTTTTTAAATAATATGTGTGTTTAGAGAAACACTACAACATATTGCTGGTGAATTATATCGTTTATATATATATTGATTATTATAAAATTACAGCTAAATTATAAAAATTCTTATAAATCAAAGACTGTCTTATTTGATGTATATTTTTTGGCTTTCAATTTGTTACGGAATCTAATTTTCTAGTAAATTATTTATCCACACTTTGTATAGCTTTACTTAAGGCAGAACATAGCTGGCTAAAGGAAGGCCTTTCTTTTGGATTGGAATTCCAGCACGAAGCCTAAATGATTGAGAATAATTAATAATTGTTAATAGTGATTAATTTCATATTGCTCACACACACACACACACACACACACACACACCGATAAATAATTCTTACTTACCAATATTTCCTTAAGACTGTCTGGTGTGGCATCGGCGCACTTCCATTCAAGTTTACCCGTTTGACTATATTTTATCACGTCTTCATTACTCAATTCCTCAAAAGGCAATTTAGCGGCCTGAGTAAACAGCTCCCACACAACAACGGCAAAGGCAAAGATATCACTTTTCGTTGTGTACTCATCCTCTTGTATACACTCGGGGGCCAACCATCTAATCGGTAGCAATAAATTGCGATGCTTATAATACTCTTTGCTGTATTTATCTTTACATAATGCCGGATATGATACTTTCACTATAAAATCACTGGAAATTATGCAATTACGTGAAGCCAAATCTCTACAACAACAAGGAAAAAAGAAAAGAATTGAAAAAACATAATAGTATCTGGCAATAGATGACGGCAACAGATGTTTCAGAGTTATTTACTTATGTATGAAACGGGAACGATAAATGGCATCCATTCCTCTTGCTATTTGATAGGCAACAGCGAGAATTTGTCCTTTTTGTAGAGGAGGAGGCGGTTGCGATGATGACGAATTAATTGAGGTATTTACTTTACCAGCAGTTGCCAAAAGAAATTGTTTTAAATCGCCCTGCAACGACATAATAATGATATTACCGTGTACTGTAAAAACTTTAGCAAACAAGTGCTGTTGACGTTGAATGCAAACACTTCGACAACAAATTTATAATGAATTTCATTATATAATAATAAAACGAACTATATATTCATAACCAATTACTCCGCAAATAGTTTTCTGTTTATAACTCGATCAAAATATATTTATTTTTATCAAAGGTATTTAAATTGAGTGCACTTTGATCAGCGTAAAATTCTGAATTGATTAAGACATGTCTGTCTGTCTGTGTGTCTGTGTGGTGTTGGCATTCTCCTTGTCGCAAAAATGAAGATATCGACTTCAAATTTGGTAAGAACATTGGAAGTTTTTGCATGCAGGTTGGTATTGAAAATGGGCGAAATTGATCGGAACAAAAGCCAGCAGTGAAGCGTAAACTGAAATCAACTCCGTTTTTTTTTTTAATTTTTGGATTTTTTCTCGCCACTCAAAAATTATAAAAGTTAGAAGACTGAAATTTTCCACATTTACTTTAGGAGACATTCTGTTCTCTACGTGCAAAAATAGAAAAAATAGACCACGCCCATACAAAGTTACAAGTAATTAATTTTTATGTTTTTCACTTTTTTGAGGTTTTATGCTTAGTTATCACAAGGCAAACAGAATGTTTAAAATTATTTTGTACATTCCTCAAGTAAGGATATATTATCTGCCTAAAAATGGGTCAATTCTAAAACGAAAATGATAGACACGACGATTAATTTTTTCTTAATAATACCAGCGATATGGGTATCAAATAAAAGAGCGTGGAGAGTAGAATGCGAAAAGCGTAGTGGTGGTTATACGAGACTCGGACTCAGCCGAATATAACTTTCTTACAAGGCATTTAAAATTTTGCAGCACCTACCTATCAGGATCACGTAATGACGCGATTTCGAGATGATCTTGAATGGCCTTCTAGCACAACTAATGGCGAATTGTTCGATTTTCACGTATTGGTCAATTCACAACCTTACTAAGCTAACAATAAAATAACGAACAAAATGCCGTGTGTGTCCTTAATTGTAACACATTTTCGCCCGAGAGTCTCCAACTTATTTACTCCAATTTCAATAATTTTTCCTTTAAGCCCTCTAAACCGCCAAGCGCTGCCTCTAGTTCTTTCGCTAAACAATTTGATTTTGTTTGGAACAGTTTCAAATCGGAGATTGCCATTCCGAGGAATGTGTTGTAGGTCCTTATAACCTATGATGAAATGGGTTCAAGTTGGCCATCGTAAGCAAAACCTTTTAACATATATAGCGCAATTTCTTAATGAAAGATGACCCGAAAGAGCAGCGTATTGCATTCCTCCTAACACCTTATCCTATTACTGGTAATCAGTTAAGAGAATGCTTCTTGCACTGAAAATATTTCCTGCTCGATGATAGGAAAGACTTTCGCTCTTTTGGAGCATGTTCTCGTGATTTCATCTCACAACAGTGTATCAAAGTGCCTTCCCTAAGCCCCAATCCGCAGATAAAATTAGTTGTATTTATTTCATTTTATTAATCGTTGTGTAAATGATCCCAATATACCTAAAGAAGTCAATCTGTTCAATATTCTTTTCATATCTAATTCAATATTTTAATTAAGGTGTCTGTCGACTCAGTTAAACCCCATTTCATAAATATTTGTTTGTCGATCTCCAGAAGACAAATTTTTATAGCGGCTGAACGTCTTTAATGTAATCAACCGATGTATGTACCACGGCATGTATCCCTTATCCCTCATCATATTCGATGCTATATGAAACGATGCAATGGAGAATGCACGACAAATCGATTTTTAACGAGCCATCCCAAGAGCACCAAAAGATGCCAATAGCGCTATATTTCTGCTGGTATCGTTACGTCGCATATAAGTTAGGCTGAATTATACATAAGTTAGATGCCGATTTCCAAGAGCTATGCTTCTAAATATTAAGGATGGGTAGGAAAACTGATGTGAGACAATTATGTATTCTAAACGCGCTCTTTTCTTCCGGGAAGCTCCGTGTTCTATTCCTTAGTTGTTTTGATGTTTAATTTTTCCTTGAAAATTTCAGTAACGAGCAATAGGGAGACTGGGTCGAGAAATTCAAATTGATTTCTGTGCCCTAAGACACCGTATTGCAAGGAGTAAAATAAAATATTTCGAGAACACATTCGTCATCTCGTCGAAACAAGTTGTTAACTTTTACTTACCCAATCTGTGTATTCCAAAACCATATAATGTGGATCCTTCTCTCGACACAAACCGTAGAGTCTAACCACTCCTTTATGTGTTAAAGTCCTAAACATTTCAATCTGTCTCTTAAATTCTTGGCAAATGTGTTCGTCTTTGATTTTATTTAAAGCCTTCACCATAACTAATTTATAGTCATCTCCTGCATTCGAGTTGGCTACGTGTGAAGCGCCGTTGCCCGTATCGTGTTCTTCCCGTATTTCTTCAATATCATCCATTGAAGTCTTCGAACGCCGTTTAACTTCTACCGAGGTGCTGGTAGTGGTTGCCGATCCGTTACCGTTATCACTATTCGTATTACTTTGCTTCTCCGTATCGCTATCCTTATCTTCACACTGTTTAATTTGCGAAGCTTTGATTTTACCGACGTAAACATCGCCAAACTCGCCGCGACCGATCTGTATAAGCTCGCTAATACCGGATCGTGAGAAACTAAGCTGATCGTAAATGTTTGAACGCTTAGATGTCTTTGAATGATTACTGCAAGCGGTATCATCAGATTTTTGAGCCTCGTTACAGCTGCTGCGCTGAGTGTAACTGCCGTTTGTTTTGCGTACCTTCTTCACTGACGAACTATCCGGAAGACAAGGTTCGCTTTCGGCATTTTTATCGCCTTCTTCCCCTACTTCAGGATTTTCGCGATTTGCCTCGTTCAAACGCGCCTTACGGGCCTGTCGCCTATAGCGGCACCAAATCATTAGACCAACCACCAAAACAATATAAGCTAAAGCCACAGACATGGTGATCAAGACAGCACGTGTTATGAGGAGACCGTCGCCACCATCTTCACTATCTGGTACTAGTATAAAAAAGGAAGGCAATCATTATCAAATTTATGTATTCAAGTCTTAGAATATCAAAACTTACTTACATTTAACAATAAAACGGACTTCTTCTCTCTTAAGACCGGCACTGTTGCCAATCGTACATCCATATATACCTTCGTCTTTTTGTTGAACGTTGCGTACGACTAGAGTGCCATTGTCCAGAAATTCAAAGCGATTGCGATCAGTGTTATTATCACTCAAATACTCCAGATCTTTATCCCATTGTATAGTCGGCTTCGGATCACCGATAGCTTGACAGTGCATCATTGCCACTGCGTTTATTGCAACTTCCAGAGGACCTTCGGGAGCCACCGAAAATCGTGGTGCGACCACAACATTTATGCTAACCGTGGCATTAATTTTCCCTTGAGCATTGGCAGCATAACAAGTGTAATTTCCTCGATTCTCAGAAGAGACATTTTTGAAAGTCAACGTTCCATTGATGTCCTCAATACTGTCGGGCAAAGGGTCTTCTAACTCCTGGCATATAGAAAATTTTTAAAACAATATTAAAGACAAGGGCTAATAGTGAAAAAAACAACTAAGTATTGAAAGCTCTTGGTATAAAAAATATATAAGGCAAGGAGTTATGAGCCACACTGAAGAGTAGTGATCATCTCTTCTTATCAATGCCTTAATGCTTATTATTTATATTTTTACCTTCAACCATTGGACCTGAGGCGTCGGTGTACCCTGAGCTTTACAATGAACCTTGCCAACCGAGCCCAGTTCCAAGTTCTTCGAAGAGGTAGGTTGTGGCATAAACTTCAGTTGCTCAATTACTTCTAGGAGACCTGTATCCGAAATAACGGGCCTATATCCACTGGCAACAATTTCACAGGTGTACTGCCCTGCATCGCTGGCGACAATGCTACTAAATGAAAGCGAACCATTGTGACGGCTTAAAAATACACGCGAATCTTTGCTATAATCCGCTGCAGCAGCAACGGAAGTTTGTGCCAGATCCACTTGACGTATAACTTTGCCATCCTTTCGCCAACGCAGTAAAGTTTCCTCTTTGGCCAGAGTTTGCGACATATTGTAACCACATGTCAATTCCACAGATTCGTTTTCTTTAACTGCTACACGTTTCGATGGTCCATTTAAAATCCTAATATCCGTTGCAGGCATTTCCATATTTCCGTCATTTGAATCGCCCCGCTTACCGCGGCACAAGAAAATTTGCTTCATATTTTCATATAATATGTGATTTTTCTTCAAACGAGGCAAACAGTTGGTGGAAGATGGTTGATAGGAACCATGAGCCTTATTTTCCGACCATTTGAGTACGTATCCCTTCTTGCTCATTACTCGGCCAGCCTCATTAAAAGCGATGCAACGATATAAACCATTGTCTTGATAACTAGGGTTACTTATAATCAAACGATTCTCTTGCAGTTTGATGTTTTGAAGAGTGCTCAACTTTTCACTGTTACGAAACCATTCAATTTCGGTTAGACTGTCGGCTGAAGAACCCTCGACATGACATTTAAGTATAACTTGATTATGTTTACTCTCTAGGAATTGAACAAGTGCCGCTTGAATCCCTAAAATTGGAGAGAAAAGAAAATAATAATAAAATTAAATTTATTTCTTATTTAGGATTAGCGATCAGATTTCTATCAGAGTTGCATGCGACAGCGAAGAAACGTGATTAATAAGCCATTTGATCAATTTTTATTTCTCTCTTTACAAGTATTACGAGTGACCATCCATTCAACGTCCCTTATACGTGCGGGCTCGTCGGCAGTTAAGCAGAATTATAGGTATGAAAGGAAATCTCTACTACTGTGAATGTCGCGGAAGTAAGACTGATAGGAGACTGATATGGACTGTAACGACTTAAAGCTCTAATCTGCTTTCAATTAAATGCAAGCAAACTGTGCTGCTGCAAACGGCGGCAAATACTGGACGACAAGTATAAAGATAACAGTTTGGGAACTCAATACTGAACCGAAACTTTCTTAGAATCCCACGCTTTTCGCTCATTAAACAAATAAATAAAGACACTTAAGAATGTGCTATGGTCGCAGAGATTGCAGTTTTTCGCCTACTCGCGTATAGGCGCTTGTTTACATTTGAAATTACTTTTAAATCTAAAGGAACACGATAAGTTTGTGTTTCCAAAAAGGAAATTTTATTCCTTACCAACATAAATAAATAAATAAATAAGAATTTTGTATGTAAACTATACTCGGATTTTATTCACAACTGATTATACCTTAAACCATTCGTGCTGCAGGGTATATTAAGTCAGTATGGACCTATGTAACACCTAGAACGGCTTAAGGTAATCTCACATTTCATTATATCGACCGATTGGGAACCATTTTCTAAGTCAATCTGAGCCTGTCTGTCTGTCCATGCATTTTTGTGTTCAAGCTAGAAGTGCCAATTTTTGAGATATTCCGATGAATTTTGGTACACTGACATGTTTTGACCCAAGGACGAACGCTATTAAAAATGGTTCGCATCGGTCGACTTTTTTCGACCACTCCCCATGCAACGTTCTATTCTGAAAAGTCGTTCAATAGAAAAAAATTGTAAAATTTTCAAAATTTCTCGAGAAAAGTGGCCAAGTATATCGGCATTCTAAATTGGACAGGCTGGGGCAATTTTTGAACCCCTTCTTCTATAACGAAAACAGAACTTTATATGACAAAAAGGTCTAATTTCCAATGCTTCATGATGAAAATTATATCATAATAGTAACTTAACATAATAAAATTAACTGTAGGAAATTTGGACCATCTCGGTGTATTTTTTGGATCCTACGCCAGTAAGGATTTTCAAGAAAATTGATCCTTTGTAGAGCAGAAAAGACTAAGTTTTAATATGTGGTGATGAAAATTGACCCATAGTAGGAGTTTCATATAAAAATAGGAATTGTGTTAGACAATGCGACGTAGGGTATTGAAGGGTCGGTCTTGCCCGACTATAATATTCTTATTTGTTTGCAATATTAGTTTACCGCAAATATTTTCGTTAAACCAGACATTCTAATATCAACATGTAGTCGAATATGCAAACACAGATATAAATATCGTTTAGAAATATAATTTACTTCGAGGGTTTATGAAATCTAAATTTAATAATATTTTTTATTGAATTAATAAATTAACACATGAATCCGCTCCACCGATTTACTTGGGATTTGTAGCCGTAAGTACAAATGGTGAATACCAAATACTATCAATCAATAGTCCGAGTTTTCATCGTAGTCATGCGAAATTTTGAACGAGTGCTTATCGCGACGAATTGATAATTGGCGAAATTTTAGTATATTCTTTTTTCTGCCTACTACCTTATTAGTTAACTTACAGGGTCCTGTCGAACTTGTGTTTATTCCTTCCACCACTTGTAGTACAGAATGTATTAAGTTTGTGCGAACCTATGTAACACCCAAAAAGCCTTAAGTTAGACCCACCTTTCATTATACCTATCGACCTTAATTTTTGTCTGCCCGTTTGATATCTGCCCCTGTAGTTTTTTGCTTCTACCTACAACCTATTTTCATGAAATATGGCACACTGACGTGCTTTCACTCAAGTAGAACGTTATTCACAACAGTTTGTATCGGTCCGCTTTTACGACCACTGCAATTTTCAAAATATCTCGAGAAATGTCGTTAAGTAACAGTATTTTGACATTTTATGGATGTTAATATTCCTCCTAAGATGCTTTCGAAGAATCTCCAGGAAATTGGCATTAGAAAGAGTCCGATAGTGTGTGAACTTGATCGTGAAACACTGAATGATCACTTCTTGAGATTCAACTCTGATTATAGAAACCGTTTCTTGCTTATGAGTCAGGTTCTTATGTATTGGCGCGGTGAGACTCTTCAGTTTAGAGACATCACCGAAGACGAAGTATGTCTGGTTGCGCATTGCAATGAATCAAATGCTGTCGATTATGACAATATTGGTATCAAGTTTATTAAGCTGGTTCTGCGAAATCAAATTTGCAGCAGATAGGTCTACTTTTTGGATCCCATCGCGTATAGGTGTTCTCATAATTAATAAATCGTTATATACCAGAAAGGTCTACTTTGACATAAAAATTAAGTGGATTAAATTTGATCCACATGTGTCTGTTTTTTGACAAGCATCCCATATAAGGTTTCTTATCACGAGTGTTTCCCACATCTGACCCTTCTCGAATCTCAACAATATTTTTCAAGGATATCGTTCTGTCATTGCAGAAATAAAGCCAAATTGAAGAATAAATCTTTTTAGATGAACGACGGCGAACGACGAACGAGGTGTATCTCGTTAATTACTGAATATATGGCCGTACAAATTGAAAGCAGATCTCAGTTAGGGTATTGTCAGTTTAAGCAAACAACAAATCGTTGCGATGATCAAAAATGTATATACCTTCGAGCTCCGAAGCGTATTCCTGGATGTTAATTCCAAAGTCGTCAAATTTACGGAAATTATTAATTCATCATTCGGAGCTTCTCTCTAGGGGTGACACGGATCAATGAATATTAGGTCTTCACTTTCAACAAACACGCTTTGTCTTACAAGACATGCACTAATGAATGCCATAACATCCACGGTTTTTCAAATATATGTTATTACCGTATTACCATTATATGGACTTAAATGAATGATAATTTCTTTTAAAATTTGAATGCCGGGGCATTTCCGTCATTTTGAATCACAAAGACCATAGTATTCCAGGCCATAGCATTCACGTCCGGTAGCATGTTATTCGGACACAACTTTACGGCTTCAAGATTTCTAACCAAAGGCGATGTAGGACAGACAAACAAACATGCAAAAACTGACTTGGAATTTAGCAGAGTACACACTCCATGGCTTTACACGCTACTCGCTTCCTATGTTTTTCATCTTAGGCCAGCATTTTCATAAAAAGGAAAATAAAAGAACCTAAAGGGGATCGGATTTTACTGCTTCACTTCTTATCACTCCAACAAACGAACTTCCTATCAATTTTTTTGTTTCCTCAGTACTACATACAAAATTTTTCATTTTCGACTTTTGAGATTTTGAAAGCACTTTATGAAGCCACTTCTTAACGTGGCACACGTTAGCATATGTTGATCCTCTTGTTAGCGATCAAGTATTATCACGAGGTAAAGATTCATTATGAAACTTAATCGAGTTGCGAGTATATAAATAAAATGCAAAAATTCTCCAGTTATGCCTAATCAAGGAAAAAAATCATTCGTTTGAAAACTAATATATATGCCAATGAAATGAACTACAAATTTGTGTGCATGTGTGCATGCATATATTTGCGTGGGCTTATATTTCTTAGATTTGTAGCTGAATCTATGGAGTACAATGATAGCAATCGGAATTTCTTAAGGTGAAAGAATTGTGGATTCTTCTTGGGTTAAAGACAAAAATGTTCTTTGTTTTCATAAAAAGTTGGCGAACCAAATAAATGCAAAATAACTCGTCACAGTAAATATTAATAAAAAAAAATATAAAAAAAAAATAAATAAAAAAAGACAGAACAAAAAGTAATAATAAAACGGGGATTGGGTACCCTGAAGCATGGTAGACAATCAACATCACTAGCGCTAGACAACAAGAACAATAATAACAACAACAACAACAAAAACAACAACAATAGTAACAAATTGAAACGATGACGATGACTTTAGAAAGCAAATCCATATATGTGAAAGTGTCTGACAAACACGGGGTGGTTTTTGTTTTTGTTGTTGTCGTTGTTTTTGTTTTTGTCCGGATTTAGTGAATGGTTGACTGGTTGTGGATGCTACTGCTCATATATTATTATATACATACCAACCATTCAGGCTATGAACCACCCATCCACCCACTTCACAAATAAACAGCCACCCCACCCATTTACTCCACTCGTACGAGTCAGCCTATACAGTGAGCGAAATTTTTTCAAATTCACAGAATATTTACTCTACGTTTCAACTTTATTAAGAATTTAGTTTACTTTATTAGAGATGACAGGCAAATATGAAACAGAGAGGGAGAGAGAGAGAGAGAGAGAGGATTAAAAGACAAAAGTTTTTTATTTTATTTTTTATTTTTATTTATTTATTTTTTTGAGTGTAATGCAGAAAGAACAGCTGAAAGTTCAACCATTAAAACATACGATTTTATGGAAGAAAAACAACAAAGAACGGAAATAAAATACAATACAACCAGCGCGCACATCCCCAAACGCAATATATGCTGTTATACATGCCACATAGACAAAGGATCAAGTTTAGAAGTCGGTTCTAGCTATGCTTATACACTTAATGATAAGAACGCATACAAAAACACTGCGTAGAGTTGTCATAACTAAAACTTAATAATCACAAAAAATCAGAATATTTCATATTAGAGCAAGGAAGGAAACAAGAGCGAGGGGAAGAAGGGAAGAGAGAGAAAAAAAATATATTGAACGTATTATCTTAATTATAGGGAACTGAATGATAATAACAGAGAGGACGATTATGTTGAAATGCCTCGGACAGCCGCGCCCGTTTTTCTTTGAATTTGCAGTCCAGCAGCTTAGTGCTTAGATCTTTTTACACAACTCCGCATGTCATTCATTAAAATGAAAGTCAAGTCAACATTGAAAGATTGCGTTATACTAAGACGAAGTTAGTTCAAAATTTGAAATTTGAAGTAAGTTCGGGAAGATAGATAGGAACGGGCACATAGGCAGCATATGCACCGATTTTATATTCATTTTTGCGCATTACACTCACAAACATTTCATCCGTTCTATACGTCACTCCGGTTAAGATAAGTACATGAAAAGTGGCAAAATTATATTCGAATTTTAAATCCTTGTCACGGTGAATCGGTATCACCAGTGAGCATATTTTACTTAAATATTTTTACCCAGTAAAAATGTTTTTACAAAACGTTTATGACATTTACAATTCATTTAAGGTTTAAAAAAAAAAAAAAAAAAATTTAAATTTTTATATAAGTAATCATATGAATGTGTAATGGGTATGTAATTTACATAAAATAAAGATACCGGACAGACCTTGGCAAAGGTGAACTTTTTCATAAAACATGGAATGGTGCTAAAGCATGAAGTAAAAGCATGCACATGTGGGTTATGCTATCTGTGCAAGTGTTACAAACCTAAGAAGAAAGTTAACATAAGCAAAAGTATCTGATGTTGGTGAGTATATTATTATTCGACCGTAAAAAAGTAAGAGAGAGCCGTAACTTGGAAGCGAATGAGAAACATTTCGAGGACACTCCGGCATACACGCCGGGCAGAATGAAACCCTAAGAACAGCAATGAAAACACGTAAACATTTGAAGAAACTTTGGCGTTTGAAATTATCCAACCAACCCAGTATACATAACAACAACGACAACAAAAAACGAAAAAGAAGGAAACTCATAAAATTTTATGTGTACCGTAAAAAAAAAAAAAAGGAGAGAAAATATTAAGTGTGCAACTGCGACTCCCTCGATATAAAATCTGAAATTTCTTCTTTTTTTTTTTGTTTTTTTTTGATTCGTGCGAGACGCCTTTAAGTGAATGAATTTTTTTTTTTTTTTTATGTTACAGTTTTACGGATAATTACAATATTTGTTTTTATCTGCATTTCTCCACTCCAGCTAGTGCTGGTCTTCGAAAATACTTGCAATGTCTTGTAATAAAGGTTATGAGCAGCATAAAATTCTTGGTTTATTTGTTTAGTTTATTAGTGAATCAGTCTACAGAAAACACTTTCATCCTTATCATGCTCTCAAGCAGAGCACGCTAATCTGCAATATCTTGTTGTCATCTTAATTTGATTATGAAAAAGTTGTTAAACGATTAAATTGAAAATGAATTGATTTTAAACAAACACTTATTGTGCAAAAAAAAAAAAAACAATATGTTTTCGTATATAGTTTCTTTAAACATATTTTCTTCAATATGTTTTATCGCCAGTTCTTGGCTATGAAAAACATTCGCTTGAAAACGCATACAATCTGTTTTGCGCTTATTGCTTATGTTATTCAGTTAAGTTAATTAAAGTATGTATGTGTGTAAAAAATGAAATCATACCCTATGCTCTGGTGTACATAAAAATGTTCTACTAATCGTTAAGTAAATCGACTAAAATCGCTCATAAATTTTTTTCAGCAGTGTACAATGCTACATACAATGCTTACATAAAATGATTTCCAATACTTACATATAATGCTTAAATGTGCTTCCGGTGAAGCTTGTCGCGCCCCATTTTCCACATTCGTAGCTATGCACACATAGTTACCGGCATCACTTTCACGCCGAACAGCTTCGATATGCAAATCAGATCCGTTTTGATAAACACGTGAGGAGTTCTGCAAGAGTTGACCTGAGATTTGAAAGACAAGTCATCGTTATCCTAAAGAGATGCACATTTGTTTCGCTTTTTCTTTAAATATACTGACCATTTAATGTCCATGAATAGATTAGTCCACGTGTCGGCGTAGCATGGCAAGCGAAATCGGCTGAGTCACCTTCAATTACGGTTTGATTCTGTGGCAATGTTAAAAAGCGTGAAAATGTCTCCGCCTGGATAAAGTCTAAAATTTAAACAAAACAAAAATAATTTTTAAACTAAACAATCGAAATTTAATACCAGTCCATTAATGTCTTTAACTTGGCTCTTGACTATATTTGCAATCAACGATAAAATCCAAATGTTAGAGTGAGTACTAGCGCATTAGACTTTATAAAAACATCTGCTATGACCCTTGCAATCGAACAAACACGTGCGAAAAATCCTTCTATTATATATCAACAAGGCCGGGCCACCAAGCTCGTTGTTTTTTCATCCCAACGCTCTGAAAGGGCGTCGGTAATCTCCGCGAAATAAATATCGTAAGTAAATCAAATTAAAACCAAACCCGAAGGTCCAACACATTTTTTATAAATTGTCTTGGAAAGGGACTCTGGATTGGCTGCGATCTACCCTGCCCAAGAAAGTACCGTTAAACAGTTTAAAAATTTTTAAGGAAATGCTATACTGAAGTTGAAGCGAGCATCCATCCAATGCCCTACAACGATTCGCCTAAAACCATTTTCCTTTAATACTTGCATCTTGTTGTGCAGGCTTACTTTTCATTAGAGCACTTAAATGATAGCGGGTCGAACTGACGTGAACTGACGGCATCCAAGTTGAGTAAATTTAATACTATTAACAAAAAGCTTATTGTTCTTCGCCTATTTTCGTTACAAACTAGAAACAAAGCATGCCTTGTTAGAATAAAAAGTCTGACTTTTCATGAGAAACCTTAGGTTCAGAAAATGATTGCATGCGTTTCATATCTCAACATATTTGCTTCCCATGTCAAGGTAATATATTCCTTCGATCTTTTTTGAAAAAATATGAAAAATTATATAAAAAAATTTGTTCATATAATCAATTTTCAGATCTGAGCGATCATAAGATAAGACAGACAAACGGACAAACGAATATATCCTTATCACAAATGGTATCCAGTATGAAAAACCATTCATAGAACGCCTTGCATACACTAAACAAAAGATGTTAAGGCGCAAACTGTAGACTCCTTCAGTAGAATTTTGTACATACATTGATAACAATATTCTCAAAAAATGTCTTTTCTCGTTTTGAGATTCCAGGTATGAATCGCGTGCTTTTAGCTGATTATTTCCAATCTCAAGTATGATACCTAGACTTAATCCACAAACATCTGTACAATTCTTAGTCTTTCTATTTCAAATTCCAACGCCAAAGGGCAGAAAACCGACAGACGAAGGGACGGAACTGCAAATAATATCTATGTAGGGAATTACAAAGGCCGTGATGACTGATGTACTTTACATTATGAGCACTAAATTAGGTTTAGATGCCATATGCTTGATTGCATTGGAAAAGCTACAGATATATACAATGTGAGGACCTTCCTAACCGTTCCGTCAGTTTTGCGTTGGCACAAAGGATTCTTAGCTAAGAATAGGGGTGAGAGAGTAATAAGCTAAGATTAAGGTGCGCTTTCAGCGGCCATGCCGAACGCCGAGATTGGGTCATTGCAGCTCCGCCAACTTTAAAGGAGAGAAAATGAGAGACTTCGACAAAGAGCAGTGAAGAGCAGTCTAGTTGACGTAGTCGAGTTGAGCAGCCGTCGGATTGCTTTCTAATTAATTTGTAGAAGTCAAATTGAAGACATCTAAAGAACATTAAACTCGATATGAACAACGACAGCCTAAGTTAAAACTAGTGAAGATACTGTCAGAACCAATGTGAACAATGAAATCGGACTCAAAGCTAAGCGAACCAACTTATGTCAAATTTCGAATTAATAAAACTTAATCTTAATTCCATTTGCCTTGAACGCGCTATAGTAATAGGAGATTTACATTGCGACACAGGTGAATGACCCTCTATACGGTGCCAAATAAATTTTTTGTGAGAAAGACTCTGGATATGCCGTCGAGCAAGGCCCCTCACAATGTATATTTTTCTCCCCAGTGGCAGTATTGGTATTTCAACATCTTGGGAAGAAAGGCATCACAAGCGGAAACATGAACATAGTTTTTAATAAGTTTTAGATACCTACTGCCTTAATGAAAATTCCAATACGCATTCAATAGAAGGGTTCGCGAAGAGCATAGAAAAGAAGAGAATCGAGCTATTATAAGTCAGACTGTTTATAAACTACAAGTCATAATGAATGTGTGAAGGATTTATTTTCAAATGTTTAAAATGCTTTAAATGCCTTTAAACTTGTAATGAAAACCTCTTACATAGATTGCTGTCATAGTTATGGGAGGATGGATATAAGTGCATAGTTACAAAGGAAATAACCGCATGTCCCATATCTCTCACTCTGCGGTGGGAGTAAATAAGTAAATAAAGCACAAGGAACTTATGCGTTTGAGATCATTAAACTGTATAATAAAACGTACACACACATATACATGTGTTCACACATGCATGCACATATTGTACGTTATAGTTAATAAAATAAAATATAAAATACTAGCAAATCTATTAGTTTTTGCATAAATTTGCCTGTTAATAAAGCGCTTAAGGACTGCTTACGTCAAGTTTTTCTGACCGCAAGCGAATTAAATAAAAATTCATTTAAAACAAACAGGAGATTTAATAACACATTTAGAACACACTGAAGTACACTGATGTACTTAGCCGGACCAGTAGTCTATAAGCGTGAAATGCGAATTTTTTTTTTTTTTTTTCGAAAAAAATATTAAATTTAAAAAAATAATAGAAATTAGTTCATTCAAAGTATGGTCCTTGGCTAATGAACCATTTTTCACATCTTTTAAACAATTTGTCCGTCATTCGTTTTTAGCTGCGTAACATTCACAAAGGAATTTTCTGCCTTGCTCAACAAATGCTTGTCCCATTGATGCGCCCAAGTAGTAATCGGAAGGAGTCCAGTCCGATGAGTAAAATATATGGGTTAGCATTTCCCAGTTAAGTGCTTTCAACATGTCGAGAACCGCTTTCGCCTTATTTGATGGACAATTTTCACTAAAAAAATAAGCCTTGTGTCGGCTTTTTCGATAGTCTGACCATTTTTCGAACGGCGAATGGTTCAAATCGATTAACTGTTACTAGTAGCGTTTGGTATTAACTATCCCATCAGACTTTGACAGCCATTAACAGACTTTAGACTTCACTGCTCTGGTCCCAACGGGGAGCGGAACTGTGGGATCCCTTTGGATGATCATAGACGTACCGAAACCCTCACCTTTTTTCCCTCTCTCACTCTCTCTTGGCTCTCACTCTCGAGAGTTGTACAGTCAACAGCAAAGAAGGGTTTTTCTCTTGAAAGCCTAAGAGAAGTATCGGAAGTGATTTCTCCTTTCTAATCAAAAGAGAACATTTAGTTTCTCCCTATGTTTCTTTTGTATGGAAGGAGGTCATCAAACGCATAATAATTAGCGATATTTAAGAGAGCTGGGGCACAGTTGAGTGTGTGCTATGTGATGACCACGTTGGAAGCATTATTTCCTTGAGAAAGGATAGTGTTTGGATAGCCTTCCGGGACCACTGACGTGGCCCAAACGCAAGAGTGGCTGCGGCAGCGATATCACCTAAAGCTATATAGCATGGTGTAAATTCTATAGTAGAACTTGAACTTAATGGACATTGCTCCTGCTACGAAGACGTATTACCCATCTGACTATCGGGATGATTGCCTTCTTATCTGACTACTTGGTACGGCCCTTCGGGAAGTATCATGGGGGGTGTGGTTACTCCGAAGTTTCGAACGAAGAGATGTTTAGATGGGCCTCGACGCATACCAATAAGCGAGAAAATGGCTCACACCCATTCTTTATTTCGGTACCTCAGGAGTAGCAGGGCGCCCTTGTTAAAGAGCATCGGTTATCTCTTGTGAAGATAACTAGCGTGCCATCGGGGTCCGTAGAAGTAGGTCTTGAAGGTAGGAACCCACCTAAAACTATATAAGCAATCTATTCTGGTGCCGTCAAACACAGAGTATCTTCTTCTTACTATAACTATTCGGTCTTGCGATACATTTAGATATTAAACTCTGGATTTATAGATAATTTCTAATGCCTCAAGATGAGCATATTTTTCATCCAAATTAACGATGCAAGAAAAGCCTCCTTTTGTATTATTCGAGGACACAAAATGTTGTCGGCGAATTCCGTTTGCTTGGCACATAACTCAACATTTTTATTATATTTTATTAAAAATATTTTTACGATGTGAAGTGTGTGTTGGTATTACGAGTGCTGACCGATGCCTAAACCATAAAACAAAAAAAAACACAACTTCTATATGCAATGTTAGTCATCATCTGTTTCTCAAATTCACTTTTCATACTTTTACTCCTGGTATATATTTGGAAAGGGTGCAGATCCATTCTCCCAAGAGATCTCGAACGGCTTATCTTTCTATTCTATAATAGATTATGCGTGTAAGTTTAATACGTTAAATAAGTGATAGAGATTGTAATCGATTAATACATTCTAGGGCTAGATGCAATCTAGGCCTAGATGCAAGTTAAATCAATCAGATCCATACTTCAGTTTCATAAATCAGACACAAACATAAGACAGACATTTCTCGATGAAAACTGCGTAGCTATGGCGTTCTAATACGCAAAGAGCAGTAGGGACTTAAATTCGGTGATAGATGATTTTGATCATTTAACGCCATACATTTCCTCTAAAAGATGTTGATGCATGCGAACTTGATGGGCTATTGACTTAGAGTTGGCTGAACACATTGTCGCTTCTGTAAGTTTATTTCTAAAATCTTAGAAAACTTATTAACCTTGATCCTGCTAATGCGAGCCTTGGGTTTTCATTTGTTTCATAGTTTGAACTTAAACTTTTTATGGTTATGTCACATATGTAAGATTTTTTTTATTTCACTTTAAATTAACAATTAACACTAAAAAAACCAGAACCCAGTAAATTTGGACTTAATCAAGGTATCAACTTTAAACCTTTTTGTATTTACAAAGAAGAAGAATCAAATGTGCCTTACAGTTAGATAGTCAGAAAAGAATATCGTTTTTTGGACAAGAACGACCAACTGACGACCCAAGGCACATAGAAAATCGGCTTTAGAATCGGAATACCCCAAACCAATCTTAACATAGAGGTGACCGGTATAAATTTTAAGGTTATTGAGGCGAGGAGGCAGAAGAAACCATGTTTAAAGTTCCGGGTTTCATTTTTGAGGAAATTTTCGTTTTGCCTCCCACTGTATACATCTTCAGTTAGACCAACCGGTCGTCGTATACGAAAGTAAAAATCTTAAAGTTAAACTTGAACAAACTTTGTCAGACCTTTTAGACAAAATGAAGATACGGCAGCTATCGCAAAACAAAACTTTTCAACGCCCTTGCGCGGGGAGCATTGCACCAAAAACGACTCAAATCACTCGAAAATCGGCTTTATCTTGGGATTATACCAAACATCTTAACTGGGAGGTGACCGGTATAAATGTTAAGGTTATTGAAGCAAGAAGGCCGAGGAAAGCACGTTTAAAGTTCCGGATTTCAGTTTTGAGGAAATCTTCGTTTTGCCACCAACTGCATACATCTTCAGTTATACTAACGCTACAATGCTAGGCTGTTGTCTAGAATGCCATGTTGAGCTCATTCAATCTGTCCCATATGACTTCATACTATTTGCCTCACTTAGCTTGGAGTGAGATCCTTTCTTATCTCTATCATTGCCTGAAAATGCATTAAACTTTCTTTGTTGACGTAATCTTAACAAAAAGGGGATGAAATGTTTGGCATGACATTCTTTTTTAGATGATGTTTGTCGCTTGCTTTATAAGATCATGCAAGTTCTAATATGCCTAACAAGTTCTCAAGATATTTTGTTTTTTTTTCGAAAGTGTCGCAATGCCGAGCTAATTTTGAGGTCTTCAACTATTCCCGTGTAATGCGTAAAAAGGTGAATTATTATTACCACCTAATCGATTTTTTTTTCTCGTCCGCTAGTATGATTGACAAAAGTATATTACATAACTAACTACTTATTTGATGGTAACAACTCTTCCCAAGCCCGTCACGTTTGAAATATAACGCACGGTATCTGCCTAAGAAAATAGTGAACTCTTTACATCGGAATTTATAACCTCTATATATAAGTCTTTCCTGATGGATATTAAATGCCTTTGTTCACATAATTAGTACTCTTCGGATTCTATGTTATTCCACTTTTCTTCAGATAGGCATGGAACGTTATGTAAATCTAAGTATTGCTGCATTTGCTTATGGATCCTACAAAATTTGTTTAGATCATAAATAACTTTAGTTTCCTCTTCAGTTATTCTAATTATCAAAAGAAGGCTCTTTATAAGGTTTAGCTTCTTCCCACACACCTCTGGCTCTGAACATATATTTATATATATATATATGCAGAACAGGATATTGTTCAAAATTCTTTTCATATCAAGTCGCTGCTTATTTTTATACCTACTACTTAAGGATGCGTTGTTTTTGTTGTTGTCGTTTTTCATAATACATGTAACACCCAAAAAGAAGTATATATATTCTTGATCAGCGTGAAATTTTGAATATACTAAACCATATCTGTCCGTCTATTTGCCAGTGTTGGCACTCTCCTGTTTGCAAGAATGAAAACATCGATTTTTGGTAGAAATATTGAAAGATTTTGCATATAGGTCGGTATGAAAAATGGGCCGAAGTGGTCAGAGCAGAAGCACGCAGTGGAGCGTAAACTGAACTCAACTTCGCTTTTCTTTACAAAAATTTGTGGATTTTTGCTCGTCACTCAGAAATTACAAAAGCTAGAAGACTGAAATTTTCTACATTTACTTTACGAAACCTTCTATTCTCTAAGTGCAGCAATGGAAAAAATTGCCCACGCCCAGACAATGCTACAAGTGATTAAATTTTATTTTTTTTTCCAGTTTTATTTTTATTTATCTTAACGCAAACAAGACAGAACGTTTAAAACTATTTTGTACATTCCTCAAGTCAAGATATATTATCTGCCTAAAAATGGGTTATGGGAATATTGTAGACACCGCGATTAATTTTTTCTTAATAATACCAGCGATATGGATATCAAATAAAAGAACTTGAAGAATAGAATCCGAAAAGCTTAGTGGTGGGTATGCGAGATTCAGCCCTCGCCGAATAAAACTTTTTTAATTGTTTTTTGAAGCTGTTAAATGCATTTAAAAGAAGACCCTACGACTTGTCTGTCTAAATAGTCAAACAACAAGTTTGATGTTTAGCTTATGAACCCTTAGCTGATACGCACAAAATCAGGCTGAAACAAGCTCCAAATAAGCAAAAATTATATTTCAGGTATGAGTACGAAGTTTGCGAAGAAAATCTAAAGGAAGGAATCTAAAAAGATTGAATTTAAATTTGTTGTTGTCTTAATCTTGATGAATGTCTTAAGCCTGACATTCATGTGACGAGTTTAAAGATTTTATAAGAATTGAATTTGAAAATTTGCAATGCAGTCAAGGAAGAGAATGGTTGCGTGGGTCCCACTCTTCATTGAAGATTGTATAGCCAAAGTTCAACAATTTTCATATCTACTGCCAAAAAATGAAGGGAATCGCTCTTTCCATACGCAAGTCTTAAAAGTAAACCGCACCTTCCTGACCAGCGTACGTTAGCGAATTAGCTCAACCCCGCTTGATTCTTTCGTTTCTATTCAGTTGTCTGTCTGTCTGTCTGTCTGTCTGTCTGTCTGTCTGTCTATCTGTTCCCCCTTATCTTTCTCATTGCCGTCTGACTGCCATTGTCTAATGAGTCCGGTCAGATATTATCATTTGTATTAATGGCAAATAGTTAAACGCATTCATTGCCTGCATGAGGTATTTTTGCACTACTCACGTAGTTACGTACATATATAGCAAATGTAAAAAATCTGTTTTTTGAAGTCCTACACGCACCAAGCAGTCAAGTATTGAAAAGTTTATTAAGTGCCAATAAGCTCTATAAACTATTGAAACTCCAATGAGCCGGGATATGCAGCTGGAAACTTTTGTAAGGATGAAGGCACCACACGACAGCGTACCAGTTTACTGTTCTCTTACTATTACTGTTTACTGTGTATACACTCGTTCCTACCCTATCTGTAGGTATGTTGGAATGTTATTCGAGCATAAATACTTACATCTAATGCCACATATTAGCATCAATAGTTGAAGTAAAATTAATGCATTGAGAACCATTTTAAGTTAATTATTATTTAACTGCACTACACGAGATGTTGCAAGAATTCTACACACACAGCAACTGAGTACATATTTAATCTTTTTATAGGATTTTCCCAGACACAGGATCAGTTTTTATTATTTATAATTTCTACATACACACCGCTCGTTAGTTGCGCTGATATATTTCAAGTCGATCAGTACAATATTTGGTTTTTTTAAATATCATACTAATGTATATATATATATGTATATGTATATGTATATAGCATTAGCAAATACATATTGTTATAGAGTTGAGTGTGTAGTGTTATTATGTAATGAGTGCGAGTGCCTTGATTAAAGGAAATGCATTTAAATATAAAAAAGTTGTTAAATATTTATCGCACACATTTGAAATTTTGTTTATTCTCGAATACAATTTATTTTCAATCGGTAATTTTGTTGTCTGCTTGCGTTGGCTTTATTTGTTTACGTGGATTGCACTTCACTCGCGCCGATATCTATTAAATGACGTTGTGGAGTTATGCGCATACAAAGCCGCCTGGTATCGAGTTATCATCGAGAATTGTAAATGGCTTCGTTGTTGTTGTTATTGTTGTTGTTGCTGATGTACTATTAACTTTAAGTTTTTTTTTTTTTTTTATATATTTTTTATTTGTATTATTTATATATGTATGTATGCGTGACTGTGTGTGCGTCGCTGCGCTAAACACATTACAAAAGAAGAAAGCGGGCATGCAGTCAAGCTAACATCAAAGAAAAATCCAAATACTGTGCTGCTAGCTAGCACTCGGGCATAAACTCTGGCACCTTTAATGCATTGAAGTACATATTTATGGGTTCAATTAGTTGCCATAGAATAATACACGTATTCATCCACTAAATGGACACATTTTATATTTGTATATGTGTGTTGTGAAGTTTTATTTATTTGTTCTTTTATTTTTATTTTGTTTGGTTTATTTCTCATCTGCGCGTTCGTTACTTTAAAAGGTTTCTTATACAAAACTCGGGAATAAGAATCATTTTTATACATGCATGCATACATACATACATACATACATACATACATAAACAGAACACCAGACAAGCTATATTGTAGTCGTAAAAAAAAAAAAAAAGAAAAAAAAAAAAAGTCGCTTTCTGCAAACGTAAGGAAGAATAGCGCGTAGAGGCGAACAAAGAAATTGTTGTATGTATGTGCGATTGCTTGTCTTAAGATGCCGTGGTAAAAATTGCGTATATCCGCATTTTATATACTTATGTATCTATATATACACGTTAACATATCATCGAGGTTAGCAAACACGTAAAGTAAGACAACGAAAAAAACAAAACTTATTTTAACTTTAAATTTTTTTTTCATCGACTTTTAATTTTTATTTATTTATTTTATGCTTTCATGTTCCATTTGAATCTATTTGTTCTTCTTCGTTTTACGCAGAACTCAAAATCGTTTAATTAAAAAAATACTTATTCGTCACATATACGTGTAGGGATATGTACGCCCTTACATATGTACACAGTCTAAAGAATACAAAACATAATAATTCACAACAATTGTATTATCAAAGTTTTTCTAAATCTTATAAAATTTATCCGTGAGATACAACCATCCTCGTTTACCGGTCGTCAAGTACTAAAACTAAAGTATATTCCTTCTTGTCTGCACTCAATAGTTGGAAAGCCGGTTCTCCCAGACAGCCAACGCAACTCTGACTCTTTTTCTTTTTTCTTTTTTTTTTTTCCTTTAAAATGAACATCTCTACGTATTTGTGGAGTATCCGAATAATATCGGAGATAAACAAGTGACAAGATGATCCAAGATTTGATTTAAAAATTCAAACGGGGAGATTATTAAGGACTTTCAGTGTTTCTGTGAGCAACAGCAATAGCAACACTGTTAATTAACAGCAATTTGTTTTCTTGCCCTCTCATTCTCATTAGTTGGGCACAAATTCTCTTAATAGGTTCTTGATATGATGTCGCATTCCCTCAAACGTTTGCAAAACAAAAGCATTTAGGATTCTGTGCTTTTAAGGGTACATACGGTTAAGGATTTACATTCACTTAAAAGAACAGAATTATATGCATTTCTGCTATTAACAGAATCAGCTCAGAATAAGCTCATACAAAAAATGAGAATAAAATAGTAGACAGACAAATGCAATTAACAGAGTTGCAATAATCTTCTATTTTGAATTTTGAACAATGATGAGCATGAGAGAGCAAATAGTCAAATTTCTGCTAATTAACAGAGTTGCTATTGTTACTGATAGCAGAAACATAAAGAGTCTGCAATAATCTTCTATTTTGAATTTTGAAAAATAATGAGATCGAGGCAGCAAGCAGTCAAATTTCCGCTAATTAACAGAGTTATGACTGATACTGATAACAGAAACAACAACAAAGTCTACGATAATCTTCTATTTCGAATTTTGAACAATAATGAGAAGGAGA
>KK502677.1:246248-288177 GCA_000688735.1 Glossina austeni
CGAAAATTTGTCCTTTGTACAGCACAAAAATCTAAGTTTTAAGATGTGGTGATGAAAATTGAATTTAAAAAATGAGCTTTGCAAAATTTGGACCATCTACGCCTATTTTTGGATTTTGTCCTATGTAAGGATATCACGAAAATGGGGACAGAACAAGATATAAGAATTATTTTTATTATATTATAAGAAGCAGACAAAGTGGTGTAAGATATTTAATGGTCGGCCTTGCCCGGCTATAATCTTCTTACTTGTTTATTATTTGCTCACGATTACTGCAGCTTCAAGTACATTAATATTTGCCATGGCAATACTTTCCAATGGAGGAACAATTTAAAGTTTTACGAAGAATTTCAAAACTCGCATACACTTTATGCTGCTTCTGTGGCGACAAGGCAACGAAGTGCAAAAAGTGAAGAGTATATTGCGGCTGCAAATGAAAATATTTTTTATAAGCCGATTTTACAAATTACCCCAGATTACAGATGCGACCGAATTCAGACGGATATATATATGAAATGAAAATGGATTGCGTAAAGAACCCAAGCACTTCGAGGGTCGTATGTTATTTAGAAATAATTTCGCACAATTTCGCCCTTCACAAAAAAACGCTGTATACAGGAGCTTAACTTTGGACTTGAAATTCTGCGATTTTTGGAAGAAACATTCTCTTGGCTGCAGAAATGCAGGTATCGACTTCAAACTTGGAAGTTCTTGCACACAAGTCGGTTTTAATAATTGGCCAAAGTGACCCCACAGAGTATATTCTTGATCAGCGTTGAATTCTGAATCGATTTAAGTATCTCCGTGTGGCTGTCTGTCCGTTTGTCTGTCTGTCCGTCTGCGTAATATCTATCATAAACATTCTCCTGGCCGCAAAAATAAAATTATCGACTTCAAATTTGGCAGAAACGTTGGAAGTTCTCGCACTTCGGCTGGTTTTAAAAATGGGCTAAATCGGTCGAAGGACGCGCTTACAGTACTACGTAAAGTAAAGGGCGCCCTTGTTTTTCAAAAGGAAAAAAATGTTTTTTTTGCTTATTACTCATAAAATAAAGCAGATATATCTACCAAAATTCGAACACATACTCTATGGGTCATGCCTATGGTACCTTTATAAAACTGGAAAAAATCAGTCGCGCTTACTTAACTTTGTAGTGTGTTTTTTTTTCAAAACCTTCTTAGCGTACAGAAGGAAGCTTCGAAAACCCCATAAACTATGTAGTAAGGTATGTAATTGTATGTCTTGACCAGTTTCAAATTCGGAATGCATTTAAGCATCAGTCCATCTGTCCATCCGCGCAACTGCGTGGTAACTGGGGTAAATATTCTCCCGTTCGCAAAAACGAATCTAAAAATGACGCAGACTTTTCAATGGACATGCCTACAACGCCCACAAAAACTGTGAACACCTTTGCTCTTTCCGTGTTTATTGCTTGCCACTCATACACATGCACCATATAAGTTTTCACTTTTATTGTAAAAATAGGAAAAATCAGCCGCCCACACCCGATATTATAGAGAATGAAAATTTGATTTTTTTCCTTCACGCACTACCGAAAGCTCTCCACAACTCATATCTACATCATATTTATAATAGAAATGAAATGTAGATCCTAAGCCGTACTGCATAAGAGACTGATAGAGTTAAAGCAGATATCCAATATTCGTTCTAAACCGAATATGACTTTCGCACTTGCTTTCGAGGAATAGCAAGCAATTCCTAGTTGTAGAAACGATCATTCGTCATACGTGTCCATTATCCCTATTTGTATATAAAATATATCTCCTATTTTTCGCATTTGTGACCATGTGTGTGTGCGTGTGTGTGTGTGTGTGTGTGTATATATATATATTCATCTAAGGACAAAGATGATGTCGTTATCCTCATCAACAAAATATACAAGTTTTTCTATAAATATCATACAATACTTACTGGCGTACGTAGATGTAGATGTGCGTACAACAGAAAACATTCATTAATATGAAAAGCTAGCAAAAAATAATAATTTCCAAAGTGCTTTCACAAATCTTTACGTACACACAATAGATATTTATACATGCCTACGTACACACATGTCACACGGTACAGTGTGCACTATATGACATAACGAACGAAGACTTGAGTGATTTGAATACAACACAATTAAGGATGCAATCTGTAAAATATAAGTGTGGCACGCTTGTTCCCCAAAAGTTTATTTACACTGCGAGGAAATTTTTTAAAAATTTTTAAAAGGAGAATAATGGAAAACAAAAGGACCACATAGCGAACTACTAAGAAAATAGTAATAATAAGCCATGCAGACTACGTCTAGGAAATGGTATAACAATAACAATAGTGACATACAGACATAAGTTTATATAATTAAAAACTTCAAAGCCTTGTTTCATTTATTAATATTTTTTTTTTTTTTTTTGTAAATTTCTCGACAACGTTTTGCTCGGTGTATAAATAAAAAATTTTACGAGGGGATGACAGCGGCTAGATATCCCCAGTAGCTCGAACAGCCCTATAAACATATATATATGTGTGTATATAATAAGAAAGAGGCACTTATTCGCCAGTTGGAATCAAGCAAGCAACCAAGCAAGCAAGCAAGCAAGCAGGCAGGCAACCACGTTCAACCATTCATTCATGGTATATAAATATTCACTTTACAGTCTCATACGGATAGAATGGATAGAATATACATATAGATATGTGCATTTATACATGCATATACATATCTATATCTATATGTTTGTGTGTGTGTGTGTGTGTATTGTCTATACGACGTATGAATTAAAAATTGTGTGTAAATTATGCGCGAACGATGGATGGATACTTATGTAAGGGTATGTGCATAATATTTTCGTGTTTACCTAAGTACATATATATTTGCATATGTACACACACATATACATACATATATACATACATACATACATACATATATGTATATATAAATATGATGTTCAGGAATGTACAGGTCTTGGAGCATCTGCTCTCTTATTATCACTGTCATCATTCATGCTAATTAACTCGCTGCACAAATTTTCGTATATTTTGAATGCGAAGGAGAGAGAGAATTACACTCAAATTAATTCCTGAATTTGTTTAATTTCCCCAAAAGATTACTATAAATGTTGTGAATTTTCAAGCGCAACTCCAAGTAGATTTACAATTAACAAGAGATTTATGTTTTCAAGCATTTAAGTGCTGCAGACGCGTAAGATAATGAGAAAAAATGAAAATCAATTTCACATTGTGGACCTAAAAAGCTTACTAATGTGACTGTGAATTAAGTCAGAGTGTTTTCTTGCTCACGGTTGGGATATGTGAAAGGTTAACATATTACTTTGAAAAACCCAAAAATTTCAAAATGACAAAAGTATATAATAATCTGATTATTGACTTATCGCCGAACTCTTATCGTATATAAAACTAAAGAAATTTTTTATTTTTCACCAGCTAAAAAAAACTCTTTGTTAATTATGAGTTACAATGGGTCGACCGAGATTATTCTTCCCTCGAACTTTTTCACATTTATCAGAGTTTAACTTGCGTCACTCAGTCCAATCTACAAAAAAAAAAAAAAAAAAACTAGTTTGTCTAAAGTGTATTCAATTCCTATGAAGTTTGCGTTGAGGAGACTACATTTCTAAATCTTAGCTAATAACTCTGTCTAGGAAGATACGTATGATTTTCTACACTTTCCACGCCTACAACGTAAACAACTTATCAAAGGAATTTTTTCGGGTTTTTCTAAAAACCAAGGAAAACACTATACTGCGTCACGGGTCATCATCAAATACCCTACACCACCCTTGGGTTATTCCTCTAAGGATTTGTCAAAGTAAGGCGTTATATGAGAAGTGGTCGAAATAGCTTTCGAATTGGGCCAAAACGCGTCTGTGTATCAAATTTCACCCAAATATATCAAAAATTCTTGCTTATACCGGCATATTGAGCAGAACAAAACAAGACAGACAGAAAGACAGAGGGACAAACTTACCTAGATTCGGAAAGTGATTCGGTCAATATATGCTTGTATCACATACCGCGTATGATATAAAAATTGTATAATAATATGCTGTCTCTCCTCTCGCAACTGAATTAATATTATTCAGGGATTTTGCGGATATAATAAACTCCCGGAACCAGATCATCATCCAGTGTCAATTCTATCAATTCGTCACGAGTTGTAAAAACTGTGCGCTTACGGAACTCTTTTTATCATCACACTCAGTGCGTTCAAGTGACAATACGTAATTAATAATCAAAAGCTAACGGTGAGCAATTCCGATCAAGCGTATCAAGCGTCCCTATTATTACTAGAAAAGTGGACAGCTTTTAAGTTAAAAAAACGCAAAACAAAGAGTTGGTCTAAATTATTTCTTTTATTTCATTTAAGTTCAGCTATAATTTGTCAACTTCTCAAAATATAATTTATTTTTTATAATATATATTTAGGCAAGAAATAAATTCCCAAATGAATGGATGGGAGTGTACCCATTTCATTTTCCTTCATAATGTATGTAACAGCGACAAGGGACCTTCAGAGACCCTATAAAATATATATATTCTTGATCAGAGTGAAATTCTGAGTTGATTTAACCATGTCCGCCCGTCTGTGTGGTGTGTTGTTGGCACTTCCCTGTTTGCAAAAATGACGATATCGACTTCAAATTTGGTAGAAATATTGGAAATTTCTGCACGCAGGTTGATATTGAAAACAGTCCAAATTAGTTAGAGGAGAAGCCTGCAGTGGAATGTAAACTAAGCGCAACTGTATTTTTTTTTAAGAAAAATTTGTTGGTTTTTACTCGTTACTCGAAAATTATTAAAGTTGGATGACTGAAGTTTTCCATATTTGCTTTACAAAACACTCTACTATTTACGTGCAAAAATGAAAAAAATCGGTCATGCCCACACAAAGTTACAAATGATTAAATTTTATTTTTTTGTTCACAATTTTGAGAATTTATAGCATATCATAAGACAAACAAGGCAAGAGTTTACAACTATTTTATACATTCCTGCAAGGAAGATATATTATCGGCCTAAAAATGGGTGAATCCTTCAATGAATATGACAGACACCGCGACCTGGTGGATCGAATTTTTCTTAATAACACCAGCGATATGGATAGCAAATAAAACAACTTGGAGCGTAGAATAAGAAAAATATAGTGGTGGGTATGCAAGATTCGGCTTTTGCCGTATATAACTTTCTTACTTGTTTTTGTTAATACACTTTTCGAAACTTTGAAAGAGTTACTAAGCAAATTATTGAGGTCCATTTCCAATCTTCTTTTAAGGAATTTTTATACCTACACCGCTTATTCTACGAGGGCATATACAGCTTATGCCCATGTGTTGTAAGTCTTGCAAAGAATGAGGATGAAATTATTATTTCTTATACCGTACACCACTTGCAGTACAGTGTGTATTAATTAATGCGGACTTATGTAACACCCAGATGAACCTGAAGTAGACCCACCTTTCTGAATCACTTTCTGAATCGCATGTGCAAGCTACAGGTCAATATTTTTGAGATATTTTAAGTAAATTTGGCATGTTTTGGCCCAAAGACGGGAACATTAGAAGCCGTTATATGAATGACAATATTAAACGAAATGATATGTGTGGTGTTTATTGGGTGAGACCGTGTTCTACCAGAGTGTTTTTGCTTGTCTTTTACCTTCTAAATAACTTGCTACTCGAACCTTTAAGATTTGTGTGTTCAATGCATGCATAAATCCAGCAAAGCCCCTTTTATTTCTTGAAGCAGAGTGGACAGAAATGGTGTACGTCTCAATCACAAACAGAAGATCGTTTATATACAAAACAAATAAAATCGAATCCAAATGGCTGCCTGGAGGACTTTACTGGAATCTCGTCAGTTTGAAAAAAGTTGTCTTGCACTCTAAAAGATGTGTTATGAAGTTATGATCCTATCTATTTTATTAGTGTTGAAAGCAAAACTGGACAACTGTAATTTAACGTAACGATGAACGAAATTCATGGAAACAACATCCCCCTACACACACCGCGGGAGGGGATAAACATAAAAGCCTAAAAAGGTGACCAGTAAATTCTAATGAGTTCGTGGTGACTGACGTACGATTTCATTGCAAAATCGCAAAATGGTAGACTCAGATAATTTCGGAAGCATGACGAAATGCTAAAATGCGCAAAAAGTGCTTTGGAAAACGTATATGAAATGTTGATGTTTAGGAAAACTTTTCACTTCCTTCCACCTATAGTATAAGCGCTTGATTTTTAAAGATCTTTTCCAACATTTTCAGATCAATATCTTCAGCATTTTCATATTCTTCTTTCTGAATAGTAAAATAAAAATTTTGTTTCTTTTCTATATAGAAAAAAAGAAAAAGCGTTAATGATAGACTAGTTGCTGTCGAAAAGATCCGTAGTTAGATAACAAGGGGTGTGAAATCCCATAAAAAGCACAAAATTTTCAAGTAAACATTTACCATTATACCATTATAAATATATGTAGGCATATAAACATGCGCACATATATATATATATATATATATATATATAATATGTGTATACTTATGCGTGCACATGTATGTTAACAAGCATATGTAGAGGTTCGCAAATAAATATAGTTATGTACACATCAACATGGATGCCTGTCTGCTTGCCTTAAATTTGCTTGCGCAGAGTCTATTGAAGAGTTTGCTTCGACTGCAGCTCCAAATGTTTACACTTTATATATATATATATATATATATATATATATTATATGTATATATATATATACAACATGTTAGATATTTCGTTAGCGGTAATGCATGCATAGATTAACATTTCTATATACAAATATATATATATATATATATATATATACATATACGTGTATGCACATATATGTAGGTATGCAAGTATCTAGAAATGAGTTAGTCCAACCTTTTGCCCCATTTTAGATATTTAAAATTTAATTTAAGGCAATGAATTGTTTTAATGGCCCCAAGAATCTGTCAACATTGCACAGGTGGGCTTAGTGCATTCACTTAAAATATTTTTTATTTTTTATTTTTTTTTTTTTTATTTTTTTTTTTTTTACCTAAAGATTTTTGTATATAATGAATCCTATTTTCCGTAACTTTTATGGAAGAACAGTCAACTAAGCAAGCCAACAAATTCAAATGTACACACTTACTTACATAAACATAAACATTTAGTATACAATATGTACAATAGCGAGCATAATGCAACATGGCTTGTAAAAGATTTGCTTTACTTTTTCTCTTCCGTACATACCTCAATGCTATTCAGGCAAACTTTTTTCTCCAACTTATTTGCATATGTACAGGCGCTCATGTTCATGTTCGTCATGTGCGAGAAACTTAAAAAAATAAATAAATAAAACTTCCATTAGCAAACTAGTGAAGCTCTATTTAAATTTGTTTTATACCAAAATCTCAAATCAAAATTTCGCAAATAATTGTTTTATCAAAAAGATTTTTTAAATTCAATTCCACTCGACTGCACTTATGCCTACTGATTTTAAATTCATCGCTTTATGTGCACAACAAGAATCTAAAAGGTTTCGCAACATTTTCTGTAATAATAACTGGTTCGCCGCGCACCGTCTGCATTTTTCTTCTTTTGAAGTCTGTGATGATTAATTTAAATTATATATATATAGATAAAAATTTTCAAATTTAAGAAAAAAAAAAAAAAAGCGCTCTCTAATGCAGGCTACAAACGTGTATCTGACGAACACTAATTTGGTTCACTGTACGTAGTAAGGTAAAAACCTTTAAATGCACGTCTGGCCATTACTTTAGCATAATTCACTTCTTAAATTGTGTTTAAATAACCCACACGAACTACATCACTCTATCAATTCCCTTACATCCAATTTATGGTGTGCATTAGATGTGTTAATTGCTTATAATACTTAGACGAAAACGCATACATGTATCCATATATATGTATATACATATATATATATATATACATATATATATGTATATATATATTTATATATACACATTTATATATATACATATATTTATATATATACATATATATATATATATACATATATGTTTACTGCGAATAACGGAATTTTTCCTTCGTTGAAAAAATTTAACTTTTAATAAAATAATGCCGGGGTAAACAGCGGCTTTAACTTCTTACGGACCGGCTCTTATACTTATTATAAAAATAAAAGTAGCGCAACAAAATCAATATAGTAACCAAGAATTGTGGACGTTCAATATAAAAAACTGCATTTGAAAAGGTTTTTATAGAAATATGTTCTTCATAATATTGTTACTAATGCAAGTAGTACTTACGTCATTTAAAATCTTGGAGATCCCCAGTTTACATTTCCACCTAGAAGCCAGCCGTTTGATTTCGATTTCAATATTCCATTGTTAATGGTTTTCTATATCTCTGATATACTGGTTTCGGCCGGCCTACAATTTTGCATACGTTGCGCCCGTTCGTACCGATCATTTGTGATGATTGAAAAAAGATCCGAATTTCTTGATTTTCGAAAATAAAAAGAACATAAAAAGTCTCATTGGAATAAAAAGGCGCAATAATGCGGCCGATAAAAAAGTTTACCAATCACCAATCAATGGCTTATTAATTAAGTTTAATTATGATTTAAAAAAAAAAATGTTTCGTGTACTATGAAATCCTTCAATGTATTAAAGGACCGATTTTTTAACTTGCCTTAAAAAGAAGTGCATCTGTTATGACAGTTTATTATTTAAAAATCTTTTATTTTTTTTTTTAAGAATAAAACCAAAATTATTTATTTCCATCACAACCAACTCATTATATAATATAAAACAAAAAAAATAAAATAATAATTTTAAATGTATATATAAAAAATAGTTTAGCAACTTCTGTAATAAATACTTTATTGTTATTATTATTATTATTAGATAAATTTAGACAGAGAATAAATTCCAAGACTAAAATCTTAAAGCGCTAGCATCTAAGGCTTTCGGCTTTCGGCTTTATTTTTATTACTATTATTATTATTATTATTATTATTATTATCATTATTATTGAAAACTCTATCGCACTTGAAGTTTGAAGCCGCGACCATTGAATTGCTAGTCGAGACTCTTGCCTACTCGGCACTAAGGCGGATAGTAAATGCTTTAATTCCAAATTTTGCTTTTCCAAAAATATGCATTCACGATCTATTCGCTCGCGCTTTTTCAAAACTTCCACATAATGATTTAAGCCTTGTTCTGTTGTCTTCCAAACATTTTGTTTATCTTTAGCTAAATAATAATCAAACTGGTGCCAATAATTCTCAATTTCCTCTTTACTCCATCGTAAAGGATTTAATTCACAATCGTCATCCTTGCAAGCACTGAGATATACGGGGCAATAAATAAATTATAAAATTTTCACAAAAATGCAAATTAGTTTTTGAAGAAAATATCTTGCGGGTCTTAGCACGTGGTTTACCACGTTTGTTATTTGGCCTGATCGCTAATGAATTCGTTCAAAGCAATTAAGACCAATGCTGGTTCCCTAACTAAGTAATGATTAGGACATATTTTTGCTGCTTCTAAATTCTATAAATATTATAAATAAAATTTATTCTCAATTTATTTAAATTTTGATCATTTGTTCATGATTAGTTTCAAAATTTTCTTTTTCCTCATCCTCATGATTGACAATAGTTTTAAAGGCGTACATTGCTTTCAAGGATTCCATCGATATGCCTTTCAAACAATTGGGACAATAGGAGAAGGGTTCAAAATATTTGACCAAATTCTCAACCACGCTTATGTCAATTGTGCGTATGTCAAAAAAACAAAAAAAAAATTTATATTTTTATTATTATTATTATTATTTAAAAAGTAATCTTAAAAATGTAAGTTTAAATTTTTATTGTATACTCACTGCAAATATATTGATTTGTAAACATTCTGTAGCTATTTTTCTCTCAAATTCACGTAACACGCATTGAGTTGTAAACATTCTGTAGCTGTTTTTCCTTCAAACTCACGTAACAAGCATTGATTTGTAAACATTCTGTAGCTGTTTTTCCCTCAAACCCACGTAACACGCATTGATTTGTACCCATTCTGTAGCTATTTTTCCCTCAAACTCACGTAACACGCATTGATTTGTACCCATTCTGTGGCTATTTTTCCCTCAAATTCACGTAACACGCATTGATTTGCAAACATTCTGTAGCTGTTTTTCCCTCAAACTCACGTAACACGCATTGATTTGTAAACATTCTGTAGCTATTTTTCTCTCAAATGCACGTAACACGCGTTGATTTGTAAACATTCTGTAGCTGTTTTTCCCTCAAACTCACGTAACACGCATTGATTTGTACCCACTCTGTAGCTATTTTTCTCTCAAACTCACGTAACACGCATTGATTTGTACCCATTCTGTAGCTATTTTTCCCTCAAACTCACGTAACACGCATTGATTTGTAAACATTCTGTAGCTATTTTTCCCTCAAATTCACGTAACACGCATTGATTTGTACCCATTCTGCAGCTATTTTTCCCTCAAATTCACGTAATACGCATTGATTTGTACCCATTCTGCAGCTATTTTTCCCTCAAGTTCACGTAACACGCATTGATTTGTAAACATTCTGTAGCTGTTTTTCCCTCAAACTGACGTAACAGGCATTAATTTGTAAACGTTCTGCAGATGTTTTTCTCTCAAACTCACGTAACACGCATTGATTTGATTATACCCCATTTATCAGAGATTTTATTAAAATTTTTTAAAGATTTCTTAGCTTCTTGATTCAACGCTTCTTGCAAATGTTCGAAATTTGATTTCAATACGAGAACATTGGAAAAAGTAATCATTTACGATTTCATAACTTATACGTCATTAAGTTAATTACCTCCTAATCCAACAGTTTTGCTTTGATTTTGTATTACTTCTTGCCTCTCATTATAAATATTAATATTGTTAACGAGTTCCTTGCCAAAACCATAAAAGATCTTCTAAACGGGTGTCACTTTTTTCCAACTGCAGTTCAATGCTGGATTTGCCCTATCAAAGGCAATTTGAAAAATTAATATTAATTATAAATAATAAAAGATCAACTTTTACTTTTAGCAGGAGATGGGTACGCTAAGTTCACTATACTATATTGAAGACTATATTCCTTGGAAACCCAAAATCCTTACCAACTTCAGGGTCTCCTATAAACATCATGATCTCACGTAAATAAAAATTCTAGTATCTCTTAATGTTCGATTTCCTTGTATTAATTAACTTATGTCATTAACTAAAATATATAGTCTATGCCTTGGAAGAATCTAGCGGCTAAGCAGTAACATTTAAATGCCTATACTTAACTGAAGCGACCTATCGTCAGTGGTCATCGGACAAAACGGACGACCTTCTGTCAAAATATCCCTAATCCCTATCGGCCTTTATAGAGTGCAATCATAGCGGCAGTGTGTTACCTGATCAACGGTTCGATCCAGAAGGAAGAGGATGTGCAATCTTCTTCTTCACTATGCCTCTGTTCGAAATCGAATTGTCTTTGTCAATCGGTTAGTCGATCACTTTGGAAGTATGTCAGCTAACCTATTTCGAATATTGATATTCCGTTCCATTCCGTTCTTACATATCACAGCATCCCTGTGATACTCACAAGAGCATAATAAACTGCTCGCCATAAAAGGAGAAAAGTGAAACATAAAATATACTTATCCTACTAACTTATAACTACTGTAACAAACCTATATAAACGTACGACCAAAACAAGTCCTGCGACTTTCCGACTTTCTTTGGTCGTCACACACACATATATAAGGAATGAGATGCTTGCTTGTATTTTGTTCAGCGACATCTATTGGTGAAAACAATAAAGCAATGGGAAGTACAAAGATACACAGATTTGCATTTAGTATTATTGAGTGCATACAGACGCTAATCATAAAACGATCAAAATTGCATTTTTGTTATTTGATTGCAAGAAATATGCTGCCCAAGCCCATCAAACATTTTTAGAAGGTTATGGCGACGCTGATCCATTATATACCAATCTTCGGTTTTGGTTTCAACGATTTAAAAATATTGAATTGGTATCAATCACAAAGAACGGCCTTGAGGACAAAAAAAAATCGAACACAGTCAATAGCAAAACTTATTGGACGATAAGCCAGCACAAGCCCTCAAAGAACTTTAGAACAGTTTAACAGTTAATGAATCAACTATTCTCGTTTGCATGTGATGGTAAAGATCCAACAGTAAAGCAAATGTCTACCCGACGAAATGAAAGATGGGAAAAACTTGTAGCAAATATCGGGAAATATTACGATCAATATGCGAACAAATATCAGCGAAAATGCAATCACTTAATATATACACATAGAGAGAGATAGAAACAAAGGCAAAAATGAACACGCCAAAGTCACGCTGTTAAAGTTCTCAGCTGTAGTAGGGTTGCCTTCAATGGGGATTGCCCTCCTTGTTCCTTGCGGAGCGTCCGTTATCGCTTGTGAAAATAATCCGTTTGCCATCGGGTGCCGTGCAGTTAGGCCATCAAAGTAGGAACCACGTTAAACCATATAAGGAATCTATTAAAGTTGAAGTTGATGTTATGTATACGTATATAAGAAAATAACTTGCTCTTGATCTCAAATTTTATGATGTTATTGGGATAAGTCCAACTCATGATCCGTGGATGTGCCTAAAATGAACAAAATAAGCTTTTCTTTTTCTTTCTATTACCATTTTATTTATTGGTAAAGCTGGAAATTTGTCCTTATTTTTTCCTTTATTGAAACCCTAAGGATGAACTTTAAAATCAGCAAAAAATCGGTTAAAAGATTCAGGGAAAGATAACGTAAGTAAGTTATGGAGGCAAGGGCAAGCAGGTCATATCGATAGAGAAGAATTAGAACACATTGTATTTCGTTATTTAAAGCGTTGCAGGGATTGAGCCTAGAAAATATATCTACCTGTGGTAGACAGTTTCGATTTTTTGCTTATTACGAACGAATTTGATCTTTGGACCTCGCCCAAGAAAATAAATAAAAACAAATACGAAAGTTATATTCGACCAGGGGCCGAATCTCGCGTACCCACCGCCATGTTTTTCGAATTCTACTCTGCAAGTTCTCTTATTTGACACCCATATCGCTAGTATTATTAAGAAAAAGTGATAATCATTTTAAAATTAACCCATTTTTAGGACGGTAGTATATCTCCGTTTGAGGAGTGTAGAAAATAGTTTTACAGATAGGAGTGTACAGATAGTTTCTATCATGTTTGCCTTCTGACAAATAAGCATAAAATCTCAAAAAAGTGAAAAAAATAAAATTTTAGTTACCCGTAACTTTGTGTAGACATAGCCGATTGGTTTCGTTTTTGCACGTAAAGAGTGAGCCGTTTCGTAAAGTAAATGTGGAAAATTTCAGGGTTCGAACTTTAATAATTTTCGAATAACGAGCAAAAATCCAAAAATTTATGTTAAAAAAAAACTGAGTTACGTTCAGTTTACGCTACATTTCGCGCTTTCGCCCTGACCGATTTAGTCCATTTTCAATGCCAACCTGCGTGCAGATACTTGTAATGCTTCTACCAAATTTGAAGTCGCTATCTTCATTTTTCCGAACAGGAGAGTGCCAACAGCACACACCGCACAGACGGACGGACATGGCTAAATCAACTCCGAATTTCACGCTTCGTTTTGGAAAAAACCAAAATGATTATACCACCATCTTACAGTGGTGGGTATAAAAAAAAGTAATAATGACACTTTATTTTCGTACGACTTGTCGTCTTGATGTTTCAGAAATTTGGTAAAAATTTGCATTTAAAACATGCCAAAAACACGTTTTTTTTTCCCGGTTACAATTACTTCCCCCTTAAGATTCGGTCAAAGTATTAAAAAAAGCGCTTTAAACAAAGAATAGATTGACAATAAAACCTTAATGTAAAATTTCTACATAAATATATATATAATATACACTGCTTACCGTTAAATTTATAATAAAAAATAATAAAAATTTTCTATTTTCAACATGGTTAGGTTACATAAATCCACGAAACAACCACTTCATGGTTTTTGGTTAGTTCGAAAATTGCTAATCCATATGCAAGCCCAATAGGCGGTAGCATTTCATTTCACATTTTGCTTCTTTCTCTTCCTTACCACCCGCTACCATTCATATTTCACTTCAATTGCATTCAATGCATTTCGATCGATTTTTATTAGAGCGAAAAAAAAAAAATAAAAAATAAAAAAAAAAGAATTGAATAAAATAAGAATTTTTGAAAAGCAAATACAAATATTATACATATTAGTACAAAGCGAAATGAAAATGTCTATATAGATGTACATATGTTCATTCATACGAACGCACGAACACGAATTTATGCACCAGGTGCAGGTGCAGGTGCAGCAGGCAATATCAAACAGCGTTTAGACCAATATTGGTGAAAACTTTCATACTCAAACATTTAACATGACGTTCAAAGGTTTTAGTTTATTATTTTAGTTGAGTTGATTGTGGTATGTCTGTGTATTGTGTGCTTTGTTCTCAATTGATGACTGATGATGAAAAAGTATTAGAATATCGCGGAAAAGAGGCGATTAAATGAAAACACATATGTGCTTGTGTACATAGCCATAACGGCTTAATAAAACATCACATCTATCCGCTCATCGTAGACCGTATCAAACAAAAACTATCTAAAATAGCCATAAGGCATATATTACGCACTCACACGGCAATTATATGAAAATCATTCACTTTCTCGTTCGTTCGTACGACATTTCCGCATCGCAACAGATTAGAATCATTCCAATAGAAACTTTTAAAGTGCCGCTTTAAATGTTGAATCGCAATGGGCAGACGGACACAACTATGTCGATATAAATTCTTCTGAACATTGAAAATGTATAAGATATTTGTAAATGTGTTTGTGATGAGTTGCCTGCCTCTTAAAAAGCTAATAAGTAAAACGTATATTGAATTCTGTTTTCGACGCTTGATAGCATCTGCATATCGTACGCTTGGCGACTGGCCAAAAATGTTTACCGCAGCGTTCTATTGACGTCTCATTGCCTATCACAACACCTTGCAAAGTAAATATTTCTTTGGATGAATATTGTCTTCAACTTCTCGGGCTTCGAATCATTTCCGTTATCTTTAAAAATTTTAAAGATTCACCTTCTGTGTGACTCCCTCCTGTCATTTCAACACTATGTCGAGAAGTATTCTGTTTCCTTTGTCCCGATCTTCTAGATAGATATCTTAGTTATCGATATTGAATCAGATTTTTGTACGATTCGAACAGTAAATATGCTATAAACCAGTCGTGCACACGGTAGAAAGCATAATAAGCGCCCTCGAGAAATTCGAAAGGGAAATAACAGATAACCGATCTAGGATAGTGAGCAGTCATTTAATTACTATCAAAATCACTGCCATCTGTATGAGTCCCTTTAAAGGCTAAAGAAAATCACCTGTCACTAAATGGCCTAAATGATTTAATATGCAAACGCGGCAGGGAATGATAACTTGTACGGTTCACCTTCTAACTCTTTATCCCTAACCTCGATTACGTTCTTCGTTGGATACCATTTATGCTGAGAGATTTCGTATTTTAATTTAAATGTAATACGAAAACATGGCCAAAACTTTTCAACAAATTGTTTTTTTCTTTCTTTACACCCTACACCACTTGTGATAAGTTAGTGCGGACGTATATGACACGCAGAAGGGCTTAAGGTAGACCCACCTTTTATTATACCGATCGATTCAGAACCATAATCTGAATTGATCTAAGCCCGCCTGACGGACCTCTGTCCGTCAGATGTCGGTCCGTACTTTTATGTTCAAGCTATAGGTCGCAATTATATATATTTTAGAAATATTTTGATGAAATTTGGTACAGTGACGAGTTTTGACCCAGGCACCAGCGCTATTCCAAATGTTTCGAATCAGTCCATTTTTTTGACAACAAGCCATTCTGAAAAGTCGATATATGGAAAAAAATTGCAATTTCCAAAATTTCTCGGCAAGAATGACAAAATAATAGTATTTCGGCATTCTAAACTGGTATAAAATCTTCCAGCCGGCTGGGACAATTGTTGAACCCCTCTTATGTAACGAAAACTGAAGATCACACGACAAAAAGGTCTAACTTTCAATGCTTCTTTTTGAAAATTATATCCTAGTAACGATAACATAACATAAAAAAATTAACTGTACCAAATTTTGGACCATCTCAGCCTATTTTTTTGATATTATCCTAATAAGAATTTTGACGAAAATTGATCCTTTCCAGAGCAGAAAAGTCTAGGTTTTAATATGTTGTGGTGGAAATTGATAATTTCATACAAAACTGAACTCTAGAAAATTTGAACCATTCCCGCCTATTTTTGGACTCTGACTTATGTAAGAATTAAAGTTGCATATGGAAAATATGCCTTTATATAGAAACAGGCCATAATTTTTGTATTCTATAATATAAAAAAGAATTGTGTTAGACAGTGCGGTGTACGGTATTTAACGGTCGGCCCGACTATTATGATCTTACTTGTTTTAATATAAAAGAAATGTTGCTGCTCAATATATATATGTGCAATGCATTATTTTGAGTATCATGTTAATGAACAAAATATTTTTTCACGTTTGTTTTAATTTTTGGTTTGTATTTATATGTGTTTTAAAAAAATATAGAAACTACATATTCTTAGTCTATATATAATATATCTTTTATAACAGAAAAACACATATTCCATACATAGTTTGTAGAAAATAAATATATGTGCAAAAATAATGCTCAACATTAACTCCTATTATTAAACTATATTATTATGTGATTATTGCGATATTGTGTTGCCCTTATGAGAAAGGACTTGCTGTAGCTCGTCCCCAAGTTTCTGAAAGCGATAACATCAATCTTCTCCAATCCAATATTGCAGGTATAGTTCCTTCCCAGAGTTCGTCAATCATCGCTGATGGGCGTGCCAGTTGCAATGGATAAAAATAAAGCGTGCCAATTGCAATGTACAAAAGTAAACCGTGCCAGTTGCAATGTACAGAAGTAAAGCGTGCCAGCTGCAAGAAAGTTTAGCAACAACCAAGAAGAAAAAAAATATATATATAGCGACAACATTGTCACTATACATTTTTTATTATTTCTCTAATTAATGTATATACTAATTGAAATAAACATATGCATTTATTAAGTGTATAGACTTAAATAAATAATATACATCTAAAAACAAAAAATTTATTCATCTATTCATAGTTGGTTTGTGCATTCACTTACCAGAGTGGAGAACTGGCTATTACTTTTCGTATATTACGAGCCAAAATTTTATACAAACAAAAATTTCTTTTTTTTACTTTTTTGTTTACATATGAACGATAGCAACGAAATTGATACGAAAGTCATTTATCAATTATCGGCTTAATCGCGAACGAAAGTTATCTTTCAGATACGCGATTACCCTGATGATTAGATTTTTTGCTTTGTGTTTATACAACATTACTGCTATTCCATTTAAAAAGTTAACATATCGTATCAAGTGCTTTCTTTCTTTTCTTCTTGGCCTATTTCAATGCGGACGCATATTTTATTTGTTTATTGCAAAATGTTAAATATAAAATCTAAATTTTTGCTTCACAATAGAGCACTCTCAGTGCAGATATGGCACCCACCTACGCTCATTTGCTCTAACGTATAAAAGTTGAAATGGTATTGTCATCATTAAATTTTTCAACTTTTCTAACAACTCTGTTTTTGTATACTTAGAACACAATTTTGGTGCTGATTGTGTAATCTCAACAGCTGTTCCACTCACTTCATTTTTGCTTCTTTTGACTGGTTCATTCCATTATATATATTAGCAAAAAGTTTAGCAAGAATTAAAAAAAGAAAAACAAACAAATGAACAATCACAGTATATCGATTAGTTACTCCTTAAAAGAAATATAGAAAGTGTCAGTAACTATATAAATATTTGAACTGAATACTATAAAAAAGAATCTACCAAAGTATCTTCAAAGTATCTGAAATATAAATGAAGCGCCAAAAAGATGCAGACCTGTGGCAAATAAAGCCAAACCGTGCGTTTGAATGTGTCTGCTGTCTTAATTTAATTAACGGGCCTCCGTTTAATTAAAAATAACAGATAGTTGACTAGGGAGTGAGCGATAATGGTCTTTACGTTGCAAAATTAGAGTATTTATTACAGAGCTTACTAATGTTAACTCTGAAACAAAAATTCAGTTTTATGTGATTTATTAACGACGTACTTATTTTTTAATTTTTTATTTTTGTTGCTAATTTGCCGAGATATGCTGTCGTTACGTTCTTTCAACAAGTAAGTGGGCCAGCGAATTTCTATATACGTTAAGATATGCAACTTGTGTGTTCTGTATTATTGTTGCAGGTTATTACATCGCTGTCTTCTTTTCTTAACATTTATTTTGATTTGCTTCAGTGAAATCATTATCTACCATGTCAATCGCTGCTCATGGCAACAAATAGGGTGTAAAGTTGGTAACGATCCGTAGAGACATATATAACCATTTAGAAGATTTAATACTAATCTTTTTAAATACTTAAATATATATAAATATATACATATGTGCATATTCCAATATCAGGTAATTGTACGCGCATTTTGTTAATAGCCGATCCGCAGTTGCTGGGCTTAACTTACAGTAAAACTCTTTATAGTGGATTAGCACGTTTTGATGCAGACAGGTTGGCACATAATTTGGTAAAGGTAATCTTTTCCTTTTTAAATGTACCTTTCAGATATTTACGCCAAACATTTAAACAAGCCTTGGCTTTTACAAAACCCCATATTATTTGCTTCCTCGGAGATTTGATGGATGAGGGTAACGTTGCCTCGCCAGAAGAGTTTAAAAGTTATGTCAAACGTTTCCAACAAATTTATCGTACAGATGATGATCCCCGAGTAAGTCACGATGTTCAGCTATCACTTTAATATATCAATTAACAAAAACATAGTTCAAATTATTCTCCCCATATTACCAGCGTGTCCACATTCCTGGCGACAACGACATTGGTGGTGAAAATGGCGAATACATATCAAATTTAAATGTGCGTAGATTTGAGGAGGCCTTTACCCAAGAAGACATATTCGATTATGGTGACAATCATTTGCGCTTTTTCAAAATTAATCGTATGTTATTGGACTTTACAAATCCGGATAGAAGCAACAATGTTAAACATTTGCGCATTGGTCTTTCACATGCTCCAATACTTATTGGTGGGGGTCCTTTGTTAAGAGCAGTTTTAAAAGAGTTGGACCCTCACATAATATTTTCTGGTCATTGGCATGAATCTCGAATTTTTACCCACCCGGATACAAAAGTTGTCAACTTTTATGAGCCTGGTGTAAGACATTTTGATTTGAAAGCCATTAAAGAACAACAACATAGCTATCTAGAAATAATGGTCCCCACCGCTTCATATCGAATGGGGAAAACAAAAATGGGCATAGGTTACGCTGTGTTAGGTAACAAAAGTACTATAATCAAAAAGTTTTTATATTCACCACTAAAAGACAAAAAGATAGGAAACAAACGAGGTAGTTCTCTCTACACCAATTAAATTCCACCGATTGACAATGGATGCATTTATATGTTTGATTCAACTGTGTAGATTAGCAGTCGATATCGATAAATTTAATGTGTCCTCGATAATCCAAAAAGGCATTCAATTTCAGTCACTATTTGTGTCCAAAAAAATTTCAAAGTTTTTACTTACAGCTAAAGCATGATCTTTCCATTAAGTGGTGGATATCCAGAATTCGCCCTAAGGCGAGTAAAGCTTTCTTATTTTTGCTACAATTTTCTTTATTTTTTACAGAAAACCACGACCTCAGCTATACAGTTTTATGGCTACCGAATCGTTTTGTTTTTTTGCTGATATATTTATTTTGGATTTTATTTGCTGCCTCCATGTTGTTAGTTTTCCGTATGATGACACGTTGTCCTTTCCGTACGGGCAAACGTAGCATGCATTATGATTACCTCTCCAATGGCACCTCACCAGAATCTCAACATATGGAATCAAAATAAAATTAATTTTTTGTAATCCAAAAATTTAATCTTAAATAAATTATTTATTTTGAAAACCGAATGAAAATAACGGTTTCCTTTAAACTTATATCTTTCTTTTATTGTTGAGGATGTAACCTGCCATCCCCTCTCGTCTACCTTCTCCGTCATTTACCCACACAAAGCAAGACGCTAATTAATTCTAAAACTGCGGAATCTGTTAAAAGTGAACATTGGGCGACACACCATCTAATACGATCTTGTAAAATAACATTCGCAAATAAACTAGAAATCAGATCACGTGTATATTTCAACGCTTATGAAAGTACTATTAATTTAACCACCATTATTAAATGAACTCTCGTCATCAATTTAACGGCATCAAAAGTACCAAATTAACTACGAAACTGAACCTCTAACCAGTACCACACATACATACATTTAGTACTAGGTGTTTGCAAAAATCTTCATCAGCGACTTCTACAGGTAAAAATAATGAAGAAATGGGAAGTATTAGTTACCAGTCTATAACGGTTGAATTCGAGGGTTTTGACCTTCCCCCTACATTCCTATATTCCTATATTTTCCATTTAATGATGATATATCCAGAGTACGCCAACGCTAATCATGTAGCGCCCAAAATTATTCTTCCAAATTTATTACTTCTCTTGTTTATTTGAAGAAATTTATTGGCGAAGTCCACCAAGCACTTTTAGCAGCTTATGGCGATGCTGTTCCATAATATCCCAAATGTCGGCTTTCTGGGTTCAACGGATTAAATTGAATTGACGAATTGACTGAAAATGCCATTTTTTGGTCACTTGTTGCAAGAGTTGTTCAGAATACACTGTTGCAGCTCGAGTGAGAAGTTCGGCCACACCCAGCATACTCACCAGACTTGGGGCTTCCTGATTATTTTTTGTTCAGATCGATACAACACGGCTTGGCTGGCCCCGAGTCCGCAAAATTGAAAAATTGCGAAAATGGGTTGGTGGATCGCTGCCTAACCAATATAAGTTCTTCCGATATCGCCATGTTACCAAAAATATTGTAAAATGTTGTAGAAAATGATGGACGCTATATTCATTAATGCATATTGTATTGCACCAATTTTTCACAGCAAATGCCTTTTTCAAGTGAAAAAGTGATCAAAGTTGCTGCAAACACCTAATAAACTAAATATTTTTCGTTATGTCTGTAATGTTGCTAACTCCGTCTATAGAGCATCAAAATTTTATACAACCAAAATTTTATACAACCAAACTTTTATACAAATTTCCAAGTGAAAAAGTAATCAAAGTTCCAGCAAACACCTAATATATACTCTGATTCATTTACGTTTTGTTATAATTGCCATTGTTAAAAGATATTTTGCATTACGGGAAAGATTTCTAGCTTTTATTACATTTAAAGCTTGTCGTCTAGCTGCTTTTAATTGCAAGCATATGTTTTTGTGCACTTACGGTACATTTTAAGCTTCCGCAATTTGGGGTTTTTTTTTTTTAGAAAAGTACTAAAAACGTACTAAACTATGTAAATAAATAAATAAATTAGGACATAATTATTTCGTACATTACATGATTATAAAGGAGAATTAGATGTGTTGCCATATCTGAATTTGTGCTTCAGATTTGGTAAATGACAGCGAGCGACATTAGTCGTGATGCCATATGTAAATCCATTGAATTTGTATCGTAAATTGTTCGGTGTTAAATGAACTATCGTATCACGGAAAACACAAAAATTTGCGGGAAAAGCCAAAAGAAGAAAACCGAGAAACAGCCACGAAGTGAAATAAAAGTGCTAAAGAAAAGTTATAAGAAGAGTTTGGAAAAAATTAAGTAAATTGTAAATTCATAATTAATTACTTTAGTTTTATACAAATCTGTAAAATAGAAAACAAATGAATTCACATTTGCATGATTGCAATAATAAATCAAAAACAAAATACAAATAAAATAACGCTAACGCCAAGGGCAGCAGAGCCATCGAAGTGAAAATAAAAACATGAAAACACAGAAATAGAAATAAAAAGTAACTAGATTCCTTCTAAAAAGAGTAAAGAATACGAAAACTATGAAATTGAGAATTTAGAAATTGAATTTAGAAACTTTGTGAAATTAATTACTTCATATTAATTATGGAGTGTTTATTTTGTTATATTTCTTACTTGTATGTAGTTTGGTAAAAATTTCCTAATAATTTAGAAAGATGGAGCAGATAATTACAATATTATTTTTTAGTGTTAATAATTTCGTTCTTATTCTCTAGGTGATTGTGTAGATAGTGTTAATATTGAAAAATATTTAAATTCAATATCATGACGGATATTGTATATCCACCGCAATGTAGGCCACTTACAGAGGATCTAGGCACGGATGAACTTATCAGACGTCTAAAGGTAATTATTTCAAACTAGGAATTATGTTCCAAGTGATTCATATTTACCTATGTTATTATAGACGTTGGCCAATGCCTTGCAAGCGATGGGGCAGGACGACGGTTTATATCAACAATATATTCCACTGGCCTTGCATTTGGCGGATGAGTGTTTTTTACAACACCCTTCAAAAGATGTACAATTACTTATAGCCTGCTGCGTAGCCGATGTGCTACGCGTATATGCGCCTGAGGCTCCATATAAGGAGCAAGATCAAATCAAAGCAATTTTCTTATTCTTCATTAAACAACTCTATGGTCTAAGAGATCCTAAGGATCCTTCATTTAAACGTTATTTCTATTTATTGGAAAATTTGGCTTATGTCAAATCTTTTAACATGTGTTTTGAAATTGAAGAACTGAAATCACAAGAGATATTCTGCCAGCTGTTCAGTATGATGTTTAAAATAATTAAGTATGCGGAAAATATGCAAATGCGGACATTAATTAATTAGCAATTACACTTGATTTTTCAGCGAGGATCACAGCGTTAAAGTGAAAAACTTTATGATTGATATCCTCAGTCCCCTGATAACGGAAGCTGATAATTTTACTACAGACTTGTTAGATCTTTTATTAATTAATATTGTGGAGCCAAGGAAGACGCAAAATAAAAATGCATACCAATTGGCACAACAGCTTATTGTTAAAACGGAAGATTCCCTTGAGCCTGTTCTTTCAATGGTAATATGTTGAAAGTTTTTAAATTTAAGCGTTACTAATATTTCTATTTCTTGTTTCTAGTTCTTTAGTCAGATTTTGGTTATTGATCGTTTGGAAACTAAATATGAAATTTGTGAAAAAATCTATGATTTAATCTATGAATTAAATGTTATAGCGCCGTCTATTTTGCGCGGAGTTCTCCCGCAGTTGGAATGTAAATTGAAATCAACCAATGAAGATGAACGTCTAGGTAAGCCTGACTTTAACACTTGAGTAATTGTTCTTGTATTCAGTGAAATTCTTCCTTTTAGCGGTGGTCTCCTTGTTATCACGCATGTTCTCTGAAAAAAATTCGGATCTTTCTACAAAATATCCTACTTTGCTTCGAATGCTGTTGGGACGCTTTTGTGACATTGCCGTAGCTATACGTGTCAAATGCGTTCAATCTTCAATGCATTATCTTATTAATCAGCCTCATTTGCGTCCTGATATAAGTGAATGTTTACGTGCCCGCCAACATGATTCCGATGAGAATGTACGATATGAGGTAGTCATGGCTATAGTTGAGACTGCCAAGCGTGAATTTAATATAGTCTGCGAATCGGAAGATTTACTGTTTATAGTACGGGAACGTACTTTGGATAAAAAATTTAAAATACGCAAAGAAGCCATTAGCGGTTTGGCGTTTATTTACCGCCAGGCGTTATGCGAAGCAAACGATTTGTCAGAGGAAGTAAAATTGTCCATCGGGTGGATTAAGAATAAAGTAATGCATGGTTATTACATGCCCACTCTAGAAGATCGTTTAACTGTTGAGCGTCTTTTAATAACCTGTTTAATACCCTACAAGCTGGGTCCGGAAGAACGTATGAAGAAATTATATCATTTATTGGGCACATTTGATGATAACGCCTCTAAGGCTTTTATCGAATTGCAAAAAAATCAAATGAAAACACGAAAAACTGTGAGCGACTGGGTTAAGTTGCATCATTCAAAAGAAATTACTCCAAAAATCCAAAATCAACTTAACATTAAGCAGTCAATCATTTGCAAACTGTTACCAGATCCTTTGAAAGCGGCTGAGTTTCTTACCAAATTTAGTACGAATTTGCGAAAAGACCCAGTTCTGTTGCGCTATATGGAAATAATATTGAAACGTGATGTGTCTTGCAAAGAATGCGCTGATACTATGTCCTTGCTAATCAAAAAACTCGGCACACCTTTTATGACAAATCTATATTACCAAACTGTGAAAATGCTGGTTGAACGTGTAGCCTCCGTAATGGTAGATAAAGAGTCTATCAGCACATTAGTAGGGTAAATACAGATGTTTTTTATGCTTATGTTTAATGTTTTATAAAATGTTTCTTGATAGACTAATTGATGATTGCATGCAGGGAGGTGATTTTGTAAAAGAGGTGGGTATACCGGAGAATGAAGCTGGTATACGTGGTCTCAAAATGCTAAGTGTAAGTAATAATATCGTTATATCGTTAAAGTTTTCGAAAGTGGAAAATACCTTTTTTTTTTATTTTTGTCAAAAAATCTAAATTTTTTCTTAATTTTTTACATTTCAGTGTTTATCTTATATATTTTCCGCTCATTTTTTTACGGATAAAACCCTGCGGCACATGATCGCCCTGCTAAGTTATGAACACGAATACGTAGCACCTCTTATATTAAAATCTTTCACACATTTAGGCCGATATAAACCTTTATCAGAAGTAAATTCAGATATTATGACGGACTTAGCGCCCATCTGCAAAGATTTTGCACTAAATGGAACTATCAAACAAGCCAAACATGCAGTACGTTGCGTGTACGTAAACACGCAGTCCCTAAACGGTCAAGAAGGAGTGCTGGTTACTGCCACCACGCCAACAATACATCCTATTTTCCATGAGATCGTGGAATCTTTACGCAGTTCCCTGACGCCAAACTGTGAAAATCAGCGCACCAAAATTGTTACACTGGGTCATATTGCCTATCATATGCCACAAGCATTTACTATACCCATTAAGAATATGATTGCTCGACGTATAGTCAAAGAATTGCTGATACAAGGTGTCCCAGAAGTACGTGATTGCAAATTGCCTGAAAGTGAATGGTGTGAACAAGACGAATTACCGTCTGATACTCTTTGCAAATTGGATGCTCTTAAGACCATGGCCCGTTGGTTATTGGGCTTGCGTACGGATGAACATGCCGCGCAGAAAACATTCCGCATGCTGTCCGCCTTTATTAACCAACGTGGTGATTTGTTAGAACAAAATCGTTTATCTCCAGCGGAAAAGTCGTGGTTACGATTGGGGGCGGCGTGTGCTATTTTGAAGATTTGCGAGCAAAAGGGTGTAGGGGATCAGTACACTGCCGAGCAGTATTTCAATTTATCACAATTAATGGTAAGTAAGCTATATTTGAACATCTCGTAGGTCTCGTAATGTAAATTAATTTATGATGTTTGTGCAGTGCGACCCGGTGCCCAAAGTGCGGGAAATGTTTGCTCGTAAACTGCATAAAGGATTGGGGAAGGGATTGCCTAATAAATGTTTGCCTTTAGATTTCATGGGCTACTATGTTCTCGGAGGTTATGAAACAGATAAAAAGTAAAATTTTGATAGAAATTTTATATAAATTGAAATTTTATTAATTGTAATAAACTCTTTTGTGCATACTTAAATAGATTAACCGATCAAATACGTCAATTCGTTGAGGCAGATGTAAATAGAAGGCGTGAATACCTCAAAACTTTAGCGATGACAAGTAAATGTTTATATAAATTAATCTAAAAACACTCAGTTTCTACTATTTACACTATTTACACAAGGTCCCGAAAGTTCAGCTGATCCCCAGACGCTGCATATATTACCTGACTTTATGTTAGCCTTTGCTATACCGGTTTTGGTTCATCATCCCTCCTTTACCAATTATCAAGATCGCGCACAACTAAAACAGATTGAGAAGGGTTTGCGTTTTATACTCGAACCTCTGATGTCGAAACCGGATGCCTTTTCATTCAACTTTTACAAGCATCTCATCGAAATGATGAAAGATCATTGCTTAAACATCGCAGATGACAATGAAGGCAACACTAGCAACTTGGTAAGTTGAAGTTAAGTTGCATTAATTTGATTGATGTTATCGTTTCTTTGCATACAAAGAGGACAATGCTGCCTTTTATCTCTCCTTAAGGCATATTAATGATGGTAGTCGCTTTACGTTTAATTTTGCGAGTCAAGTTTGTGACTAGAAGAATAGCTCTTACTTCGGTTCTTGCACGTTTGTGCAGGATATGATTTTATAAGTTGGATCTGTTCTATGGCATCTACTACTGCATAGGGAAAGGTTATAGGTCATCACTTATAGTTTAAGATCAAGCATGGTTTAAATCCAGATTTTCGGGAGACGATTATTTCTTTTGCAACATGTACACAAGGGTTAGTTGCGGATTGTCGTCGTTTTGCCAATAATAGCTTCTTAACATTTGCACCGAATACTGGATTGCTACAGTCGAACAGCTTCGCGATGATTTTGACTTTCAACTCGTACACCTCATTTTCTAATGTTGGGCGATTTGTCTTGGTAGTTGTGTTTTTGATGGACGCGGTTCAAAAAACTTTGATGCTTGCTCCGACCGCTTTCAGGATATTTATGCTAACACACATATGCGAAAATCATGGTTGAATTCGTTTAAAACAAGCATTTTGCTAAGATAAGCAACGATTTTACCTAAGCCAAATTCTTCCAGGCAACGCACCTTATGAAGTTCAACCTGGTTTGAATAGAATTCATTAAGTAAAGGCAATGTAGCTTGGAGCGGTGCTTATTTTAAAACGTGAACCACTGAATACATTTGTGTTTTGCCCATCTTGTACTGTTATGTTATTTGCGTGCATTAATCGACCTTCCACACATGACATAGGCGTTTTCTACAAAAGTGCACCTTTTTGGATTTCTGCATTGATGTCTTCTTCCCTGAAGAATTAGCCTGATTTGAAATATATTCACCACGGATTCCAGGATGATAATTAGAACATAATTATCGTCAACATATAGACAATGTTCGAATTTTGAAATGCTGCAAAGAACTTTGCCTATTTCATTAAGAACAGTTCGAAAAAGTGTAACCGCTAGAGAAGATCCTTGAGAAATTTCATTTACTAGAAGAAAAGATTTTAAAAGGTAGCAATTGACTCTAACTCAAAGTTGCTTATGTGACATGAAAGATTTGACGTAGTTGAAAAATTTTGGTCAAATAAAATGCAGATTGATTCCGCCGAAAATTAAAGGAGGAAGTGGTGAAGGGCAACATGTTAAGTCTATATGAGCATAGGGTGGGTTGACAAGTACTTCTTTTGAAGCACAAAGATCACTCTGTTCCATGTTTGCGTGTGTATATGTGTGTATGTGTATGCGTTCGTTTGTGAGTTTTTCGTCACGATGCCAAGAGAATTATTTCTTCCAGAACCCAAGATTAATTTCCAACGGTTAAAGTCTGTGGTAACAATCAATAAAAGCTCTGCTTAAAAAGTTACAAAAGCCTGCGAAGAGGCTTATAAAGTGTAGGGAGAGTACATTTTTTGTTTAAGTTTATATCGACAGCTACGGCTTGTGCGCTTGTACTTTAATTGAAGCATCTCTGAGGGATGTTCGATTTAATAACCATTCGATTAGTAATATTAACTCCCTTTTCTGAGAACGAATTTTGGTTAACATTTACAAAGTATCCAATATATAAACTGCGTGGGATTGGGTTAAAAGAAACCTTACAATGGGTTTCTTCAAAAGACGTGAAGCTAGAGTTGAAATCCGGAGTTCCCTGACATTGTTATTGAATCCTTTGCCGTTCCATTGTAAAATATTAGCCTTTATTTTATTTTTTTAATCATGTTGCGCTATTAAATGGACGTGTAAGCATCGATATCACAGATGTCCATAAGGTTACGATTGCTTTATTCAGTTAAAGCTCGACTTCAGCCGTGCTACAGCAATTTTCATTTATCTCACATTTATAAATATCGAGGGCAGTCTTTGTCTAAATTTGAGCGGTGGTGCTTGGCAGTTGCTGCAGAAGGTACGAGAATTCATCGTGTGAAAATTATGCGCCGTTAGCACACGTTAGTTCGCTATTACATCCTTTCGTTGTGTATCCAAAGCGCAAGCAATTTTCGCATCTCGTACGATTTGGGATGTAATGCTCCACTTTGGCTTTATACCAAGCAACAAAGTAAGAGCTATTTTACTGGAACGGCGGGAGGTATTGTCTTTGGTGAATTTAGAAAGGTGATTATATTTAGACGCCTTACCAAGGAAATTATTTCAGCTTCACAAACCAAGGGGCATACGTAACGCCTTTCACCGAATTTAACGTTTCGTGAAACAAGGGATAAGTTCGAAAGGTATTTGGCTGTTTACGATTTAGCGCCGAGCTGCAGCTATGTTTGCCGCATAAACCATTTAACCCAACATTTCTCAATCTAAGATTCGTTGTTTTGTTGCCTATACTTCATATGAATGCTTTGGCTCTGCAAGGCCGTGACGGGCAAGACGATTTCGTTTAATGCCGACGAACTTAAACTCCTCAGGGTCAGGTTTTATACACACAATTCATGTGTCGAGTTTTCATTCCGTCTACGGAGGAATGTTTTTCTGCCAAAAATTGTACTTGGTCATAACTCACACCACGAGTTTTCTAACATCGAGATCTCTTCTCTTTCTAATAAACACGCAATTGCAATGATCTGTAATGCGTCTACGGAAAATTCCATTGCCATTTCGATTCCATCACCGACCAATCTCTGATAAAGCCTTATATGGGGTCTGTTTCTCTGAATTTTACGAGGATTACAGCGGACACGAAATTTTTAAAGAAATAGCCAAGATTTCCTTTAAGCTTGAATCCTTGCCAAACTTCTGCAAAGTAGTAGAGGTCTCGCGATTCAGTGGATTTGATTTGTTTTTCGAGGAACGTTTTATCTTCGCATACTTGTACGCCAGGCATTACCTTCCCTGTTAAAATGTACACCGAGTCGGCGTATGATGCCGCAAATGTTGGCGTGTCGGTCAGAGGTACAGTCTCTACATGCCAGAACATACTTTGTCCTTTTTTTGTGACTTCTATCCACAAAATAAAAAATGTGTTAATTGCAAAGCTGGTCATCCGTCCAGTTTAAAGACTGGTCCCGTATACAAAAAAAAATTTCAAATCTAAACAAGACGCTACAGATTCCCTTAATCCTCACGTCTACTTTTTCTCCCAGAGCTCTTGTGCGCATCCGCCAACTAATTTATATCTTTCCTTCGGAAAATTCCCCGGCCACATTCTCTATTCTTAACGATCTATTTCTGATGTCGCTATCTCCGTATCAAGCAAAAAACCCGTGAAGCCTACGACAACCACCCACAACACTTGTAACACTATCTGCAACATATCAAGCTTAAGCATAAAGTTTAGCGCTCCATCGGGTTGTTTCTGTGATAATATCGCTAAATTTTCCACTAACGCAATTAGTCCAAATATTTCAAAAAAGTCGCACTCTCCCAATCCCTGTGGCAATTGCCCATAAGGTCGACTCTGTGCATGACGTGCCGTCAATGAACGTAAAAGATTTCCTAGAAGAAACCTTAAGCCTTTGGCAGACTTTGGAAAGGAATATACATATACTCTTAGATTGGACAAACATGGGGGTGAAATGTCAATTGCAGGTTTTTGGTGCACTGTCAGAATTTTCAGAGGAACTATTTCCTTCCATTGTTCTATGCCCACACAATTCTTTAATTAATTCTGTGATAACTTTGCTTGTCCCTCTGGTCCTACAACGCCCTCTTGTTATATGACGAACAGCAAGACTCTGGTCGCCCAAAATCGGCATAAAAGCACATGCCTTCCAAAACACTTAAAAAAAAGGGCATAAAATCGTTTCGAGAGATCAAAAACTATAGTTGCTTAAGATAATTGAGACCTTAAAAATATCAGAAGATAGTGTGTTTACTATTCTGTATGAACATTTGTCCATGAGTATGCTCTGTTCGAGGTGGGCGCGGCCTTTACTCACTTTTGACAGGGACGTACTGGTTTCAAGGATGGTTTCAGGCGGCATATGATTATGTATGAAACATAGATTCATCACTACATTCCAGAGTCAAGTGGGTGGTCAGCCGGCAAGAGCCGACCAAAGCATCCGTAAAATAGCCTCACCAAAACAACTGTAACTTGTAAACTAATGGTCGGAATCCCATGAAATTTTGAACAAGTACTATCTAGAAATTATAGGCGGTCTCACCTTATCGTCAGACCAGGAACTTATTGAGTGATGCGATATATAAAACTTGTGTATCGAAATAATATAAAAATAAGAAATACTTCAAACAAGTGTTCAAATCAAATCACTTTAAATTGTTACAAATTGCAGAAGATGTGGGCTGCTTGTGACCTCGCCAATTATATCATTTGCTCTAAAATGGGATCTTGCGATTTGTTGCCTAATAAACGATTTTTGGCCTCCATACAGTTGCCGTCAATGTATTTTAAACCACCACCACCCAACGCGGAAGGTTTTCCAAACACCAAAATTTATATACCTTACGATACATATTCTTTGATTACCACTACATTAACCACAACTAAGAAAATCTCAGTTGCCTTAAAACCTACGGGAAGCGGATGCAACGATCAAAGAGCTGGCGAAAAGCGTCCGCCATCCAACGATCATTACCCAACAATAAATCAAAAAATCATGGTACGTTCACGATATATATATATATATATATACATATATATATTTATATATATTTCAAGTATAAATGTAAGAATTTTTGCCTTTTCGAATTATTTATTTTATTTCAAAGGACGAAGTATACGAAGATGATAACGTGGACGAAGAGGAGGATGAAGACGAAGACGATCAGAGTGCTATGTCACCCGAGGCGAAAAGAAAACGTATGAATACACTGCATGCTGGAAGAACGTAAAGGCAATCCGTTTTGAAGAAAATGCGGATCCAGTAGACATTTGTATATTTATTATTATTAATGATAATAAAAAGAGAAGTGTCGCATCGCCTCATATCGAACCAAGGCCTTTAAATTCCCTTCTCCCATCCCTAAATCCCCGCATAGGTCCACTATGTTTCCTACCATTGTTGCGTTAAAATCTTCTAAATTCCCATTAAGAACTTTTACTTTAAAAATAAATTTAAATAGATTTTTATGTTCTCCTTCAATTTTTAAACATTCAGAACATTAACAAAACCGAATAAATAAAAAACATATAATTTTGAGAGAAATTTATACATAATCAAATAAGTGTTGCATTTCTCAATTCATCCAAAGTTGAACTGACTCCGTTCAACTAAAGAATCACATACATTGTTTAGGTTCAGATGGAATAACTTCGCTTATGGAAAACCCTCACTAGATCTTTGCAACTTCGGACTGCGGTGATCTTATTGAAATCAACTTGCCTGCTAACCTGTTAATTCTGTAGTGACTTTGTACACAATCTAGCGACGAATACAAAAGGTGTTGCCCATCACTTTCCCCATAGGATCGTGACACTTATAAGCATATTAGAATCGGAGAATAACAAGTTTTCAGATTAAATGTGTTTTTGGAACTGAGATGCTATTCGTTCTATTTATTTTAACGAGCCGCGTAAAAACGTGAGACACTACGCAGGAAACTGACAAATGTCTACCAATGCGGTCAAAAATGATGTGAGTTTTTCATCTAAACCTCACAATTACTATGAAGTCATTACTATGAAATATTCTTCTTTGGGGATTAGCAGTACTGTATCTGACATCTAAGCGGAGTTTCGTCCCAATGTATGAAATTGCTTTAATGATGGAATTTGATTTGGATATGGAGAAAATGCCTCTGCGGAAACTGAGACAGAAGCAAATTCAGTCTGTTTATAAAGTGCTCACTAAAATTCATGGATTGATTGAAGAAAGTGACACTAATACGAAATACTAATCGTTTTTATACTCTAATACCGCATAACGTTGGTACTCAGAGTCCCCCTCTACTCGATACTACCGAGCAAATAGAAAAATTATGTGAAATGCTAGATTCTTTGCACCATGGTAACAAATTTCTGAAAATGTGAGTAAGTCGAACACGGAAAGGTCATTTATTACGTTAGCTAATTTCACAAAACTTCATGGACACGGAAGCTTTACGAGATCAAGTTGTTCATCGATGGCTCGTTCCCCTTTGCTTTAAAGTATCTGCAGTAAGATGTTAAAGCGATTGGAGGAGCATAAAAGTTTTGTTCGCCTCGAAAGGTCTTGACCACTCTTCAAAAACTAATACAATTTTCCTTGCAACAAGACGATTAATAATGCCACTTGATTTATTTACAACTACTATTAATAAAGTGTTAAGAATTTTAGACCTTTTTAACAATTTGCACAACGTCCTCATCGTTAAGTATGTGATCGATGCCCACCTTTTGTGGTTGATGCTTTACTGAGGAGCCCCAAACCAGCGCACTGAAAAAACAAAACACAAGCTGTTAGTGAAAAAGCGCTAGAAACAATGGAGAAAATTGATGATACGGACTATTTAAATTCCTTGGCTATGGAGCGATGCAATTTATTACAGAAATCCTGTATGCTAGTACGCTCATTATGCAACACAATCGGAGAATTGTAATCGGGGAGTTGACCTTTGGGTTTAGTATAACTTGAAGTTAAAATAATCAAATAAAAATTATATAATAAAATATTTTTAATTTTTGAAAAATGTTTGTACTAACATGCGCACTAATTTTAAATATTCCCACATCATTTCAAGCAAATCGTCAAAATTCCAACGGTGATGTGCTGAAATAGGTACACAATGCGGTATCTTATAAATAACATCCAATTCTTCTATAGAGATTTGATCGATTTTGTTTAGTAAGTATATGCAAGGTATATAAATGCGATTGCCTTCAATGACATCTATAAAGTCATCACTGGTAGCGTCGTAGCGCAACGTTATATCGGCATTGTGTATTTTATATTCCGCTAAAATAGTTTTTACCAACTCGGGATCCAATTCGGACTGAGGAACCATACAGTTTAAATTAACACCACCCTTATCTTTGCGCTTGAAATAAATATTTGGAGGCTTTTTGTTCAAGCGTATGCCAAAGCCTTCCAACTCATGTTCTAATAACTTTTTGTGAGCCAAAGGTTTGAGACAGTCCAAAACCATAAATATCAAATTGCAAGTGCGAGCTACTGCTATAACCTGTCGACCGCGACCCTTGCCATCCTTAGCACCTTCAATAATACCGGGCAAATCCAGTAACTGTTAGATGCACACATTATAGTTATAGAAAATCTGGACGAGAGGGTCCTTATTAGCATAACCTACTTGTATTTTAGCACCTTTGTATTTAATACATCCTGGGACCGTGGTCAAAGTTGTAAACTCATAGGCTGCTACCTCTGAATAAACACCGGCAAGATTGGATAGTAAAGTTGATTTCCCCACCGAAGGAAAGCCCACAAACCCCACTCGAGCATCGCCGGTTTTAGCCACTTCGAAACCTATTAATATATTTCACACATCATTCACACACATCCCTTCATCTATGTGAGGTTAATTTTTAAGAAATGCACCTTCACCACCCGCTCCTCCACCGCCGCCTTTCGGAGAAATCAGCTCACGTCTCAGTTTCGCTAATTTGGCCTTTAGTAAACCCAGATGTGCCGAAGTCGCTTTATTTTTTTGCGTTCTTGCCATCTAAGAGTGGAGGTTAGCTTTTATTTATTTCCACGTGCATTCACTCAAAATATACAAACCTCTGCTTCAATGGCAGCAATTTTCTCTAAAATGGTACTCATACTTGTTATTCACCTTATTTTTAAATTATAAAATTGACTTAAGAATATCGGAACGGTAATTTTGCACCATGGAATAATTCTTCATGCAATAGCGATACTGGCTATTATCGTTTTTCTTTTTGCATCATTTCTCTTACCGATGAAGTCATAGGATGCCACAGTTTTGTAAATCATTCAAAATTATTTAATTACTTTTGACCATATAGGGACTGATACAATGAAGCAATGAAGCTTCTGTTTTCGCATCTTATCAGAAAAAGGGTTTAGCTTATATTTATACCCTACACTACTCATGGTGTAGGATATATTAAGTTTGTAACTCGCTGAAGGATTTGAGATAGACATAACTTTTTTATTATACCGATCGATTCAGGAAATGATTCTAAGTCTGTCTGTCCGTCGATGTCTGTGTATGTAGCTTTGTGTTTAAGCTACAGGTCGCAATTTTTGAGATATTTTGATGAAATATCGTACATTAACGTGTTGCGAATCATGGACGAACGCTATTGAAATTGGTTTGGATCGATCCGCTTTTTCGTATGTTTTCTCATAAAATGAGATTGTAAGGCAGGCAAGCATGGCTTTCACTAAGCTAACTATTTAATTTGTTGGAACATAAGCGAAGCTTAATTGTATGGAAGCTGTGGAAGTAGCCTTTAATTTATCCCCCAAACCTGGGAATATAAGTGAAGTCTTATTGTGTTTCAGTGCAATCTTTTAATATTTGTTTACGAAAGAGTGAATGAAACGATAATCAGTGAAAAATGACATTGTGTAATGAGAGAAAAAGCAAAAGTAAGATGGCGACGCGTATGTGTAATTAAGAAGTTAAAAAAATCAAATGATGAAAATTCTCAAATTCATGTTAAAATCAGTAAATTTGTTGAGCATTTTTGCTAAGTAGTAATTTAAGATATTAAATAAAAATACTTAAACGATAAGTTTACTCGTCAATGGTCCAAATTGAGTTCGTGCGACAGTAAATAAGAGCAATTGTTTTTTTTTGAAAGACAGGAAGAATTAAAAACAAAACTTGCCTCAAGGAAAAGGTAAATAGCGCGTTTTATAAATTTACAAAAGTGAAAAATGAAAAGTTTTCGTCCAAAAAAAAAAAATGTATATAATGGTGCTTGCACTACTGTACGGTTACTACTACCAGAGTTAATAAAGTGCACACGTAACCTTGTAGATGCGTATTTTGGTAGCCCTTATTCACCATAGCATTCATTACACATTGCCGCTGAACACAAATTTGAATATATTGTTAAATTGCTCGTTTTTTTTCCTTTACATTACAGTTAAACCTGCGTAGGATGTTAATGTCTTAAATACGAGTTTGCGAACTGAAGCAGTCAATATAATTTTAAACTTTTTTACGGCATTGTTGTTATAACATGTCTTCACAACAGCAAAAAGATCAAACGCAACAACGTGTAGATTTAAGCTATTCCAATGCGATGGTGCTGTCTATTAACAGTAACCACAATAACAACAATATCAGCATTGAGCAACCACAGACCAAAAGGCAAAAAATTGAAAAAACTAAAGCGTATAATGGAAAAAATCTGAAAAATTGCTTGGCCCCGACGGTAATAATCAATGGTCAATTCAATTCATCTCCACCGCCTGATATTGTAGATACCGGTGATCCAATGCCACCGCTTTGTTCGTCGCTTTCCTCATCGTCGCATTCAATATCTGCACCTACTTCGTCTAATAACTCGCCCACAATCACACCATCAAGCTCGCGAACAACATCTCTAACACAACTACTAAATGCACAGAATTTAATAGGATCCGTAACTAATAAACAACTGCCACATGAACATTTGCATGTAGAGCTTGAAGTGGCACGTAGTAATAATGGGATTTGTGGCCCGGCAGAATTCGCTTCTGATGAAGTTGATCGCGCCGGTTTGCCAGATTTGTTAACACTTTCAACCACTGTTAATGGCGCAAATAATAAATTTCGTTGCACGGTCGATGCCGGGAATGCGACCACCACACAATTGGATGAGTTGAGCGCCGCTCAAGATATGCGAGAGTTTGAAGAATCTCTGACGAAACAATGCTTATGCGGTGTCTCGGAACGCATGTTGCGAAAACCTTTTCAGTCGCACTATTCACTCGACGCCAATGGCCAGAAACGTATAGCGAATTTAAACGAATGGCCGACGAACAAATTGCTGCAGTTTCTCTCCAACCTGCAGTTATTATTTGACATTTATTTGAAACAAAACTCGAAAGGATTTATTTGTGCACGCATTATGGACGTTTGCGATGCTTTAATACGTAACGATCATCATCTTATAGACGAAATAATTGTGCTAGCTGGCTATCGGAATCCTTATGTACAATTTCTTGCCAGTCGAGTATTGGCTTCGTTTTTGGTTATAGCCAAGCAAGATATGGACGATGATTGGTTAAAAAAACTAGTGGACAATTTATTTAATTTCGATCGTCTGGACTATATGGCGGTACAAAAGGTGCACTTTAGCCTGGAAATTATTAAGCGAATTGTCGAATGGAAAGATATCGATTTGCATCCTTTAGAAGATGAGATTGTAGATACGCACATTAATATGGAAGCTAGCAGTTCAAACGCTGCTGCAAATAGAAGTGCAGACGTGTTTTTAAATTCCCATCATGGCTATTTGCATTTTCAAACACAACAACCAAGCCTTGAAAGGAATTATTTCGCCGTGCACTATCGTTCCTCAGATAGTTTGGTGGATAATAACTCAAGGGAGAGCCCAGAAACTTCAACATCATATAATGCATACCACACCACTGCTACTTTATATGGGGACATGGGGTCTCAGTGCGCGTTTCCTTCCGCCGCCTTGTCAGGTTGCCACTTGATTACGCTTACTGATTCGGAAAGTTTCGATACCACTCATCTCAAGTGCATTACTATCAAAATTTTAGAAAACAAATGGCCCGCTTTGGTTAAGAATATGTCAATTCTCATTGAAAGTCATTTGGATATCGAAAATGCCGAACATTGCATTTTGAATTTTCTACAATTGTGGGAAAATATAATATCGGTAAAGGCGAATTTATCTATTGTAGAGACGTTGCCCTTCTACGCCCAATTGGATAAATTTGAGATGCTGCTCAATCAGAATCTTTCTTGTACTGTGTATAAGCAAATATTATGTCTATTTAATGAGGCTCTGTGTTATGGATCGACATTGGCTTTGCAGGACATGTTACCTGATGAGACGTGCGTGCTGGCGCGTCAAATTGTAACGCACGTTAAGGACTCTCCTATACTCGAATCGTTGCCGCGCCGTCATCCCGAAAATGTTGTTGGTTTCATAGGTTTCAAAAGAAAGCCTATTATTTACGAAAACGGTACCCTGCAACGGCACTATTCATGTGATGCCACATCTAGTGTATTAAGTGCTGGTGACGTCATAGAAATGGATAAAACATTACTTCAGAAAATGGTTTTACTCGTATTGAAATCTATAGCTGTCACCGTCAAAGCCATACGCAGTGACTCCTCAGATTCATCGATTGATACGACGGATTATGCAGCTCTTCAAGAAATGGTGCTAATAGAGAATTCCATTCGTGCGGTTTTAATTAAGCTGGAATCATTCATAAAACATACGCTCGAATTTCATCCCGAGTGTCACTTCAGCAAAATCTTGATTCATTTATTTGATGATCAAGATGATCACTTAATTGAGGCAATGGTATGCACGTTAGATGTGACCATTACGTTTCCCGCGTTGGATTCAATGCTTAATCCCGTCTATACTTTCCTGGAGTTCCTTAAAATGGTTTCAAATAGCTCCGATTTATTATTGGACTTATTGGTCAGCAATGAAACCTGTTTTCTGCTCTACTTATTAAGATTTCTTAAGTACATCCGAGCTAATTGGCCTATGTTTGTGCGTAGCTGTGACGCTCTAGGCACCAATATGTTAGACGAAGCTATGGACGCATTGATACGCTTAAGATTACAAATATCACGGTTAGTTTCGCGACAATTATACCCTTATGATATATCGCCGGTACTACGATTACTGGAAAATTGCGAAGATCTATATCAAGGTAATGAGCTGAGTTAAACACAACAACGTGCGTAATAAATAATTTGTTATCCGAATTATTGAAATTGGTACATGTGTGCTTTCAAGTAGGAACAGAACACAAGTGTCCTTGCCAGATACCCCAAAGCGTGCATATTTTTAATCAGGTTCTCTGTCGATTTGGTCAACTTCGTCTGACATCTGACATCTATTATAGGAATTATCTTTATTCAATTAGGAAATTTGAAGTTAACACACTTTATAAGCATTTTTTTTTTTTTTAAATCAAGTAACGTTGTTTCCATTATTGATTTATTTTCAACTTTTCCTCTTCACTTCCACTGCCTTTTTCGCACGTTTCTGTTCGTCGTCAAAGAGAAGGTTACCAATACATACAATGTCGACTACTCTCTAACGGAATTGGAATTACATTTGCTTGTTTTTAAAAAATGTTCGCCTATGGATATCCATAAGAAGAACGAGAATGTTTACTAAGAAAACATCGAACGGAAAATATTATTAAGTGTTTGCAAAAATTTTGATCACCGACCTCTACAGGTAAAAATGATGAAGAAATGAGAAATACCAGTGTACGTAACGGTTGAATACGATGGTGTCGACCTTCTCCTACATAAAGTAATTGCTTTCCATTTAATATTTTTGATTTATTCAGCGTATGCTAACTCCAATCATGGAAAGCTCAAAATTTTTCTTCCTCCAAATTCATTACTTTTGTTGTTTATTTGAACAAAGCAGGCTTATGGTGATGCTGCCGCATCGTATTCCAATTGTCGGTTTTGGTTTTAACGATTTAAAAGTGGCCGCACGAATTGACTGAAAATGCCATTTTTTGGCCACTTGACGCAAGAGTTGTCCAGGATACACTGATGCAGCTCGAAGGAGAAATTCTGCCTAGCCACGTCTAGCGCGGTGATACCTTCTGATTCCCATTTGTTCAAATCGGTGAACCGTTAGTTTGGCTGGCATGCGGGGGAAGTGCGAAAATGGGTCGGTGGGTGGATCGCTGCCAAATCAATAAAAATTCTTCCTCTCAGCATGATAACCTCATGTTGCCGAAATCGTTGTAGGAAATGATGGAAACTATGTTGTTTAGTACTAAATTTTGTATTGTACCAAATTTCTACAATGAATGCCTTTTTCACGTGCAGAAGTGATCAAAACTTTTCCAAACGCCTAATATAATGAAAATAAAAAGAATTGTGTCTTGTTCTACAGGACAATGAAAAAACATGAAATAGTGTAAATGACATTTTTGCTTTGTTCCCAAATGATTATAAGTTTTCTCTCGCCGCCTCCAACACCAGGGCAAAGTGAAGTTGAAGTGTAGTGAAACGAACTTTTTAGATTCTTGCCTCAAGTCGAAGAAGAGCATTTTTTTTTTTTTTTTTTTCTATTAATGCAGAAAGGTTTGTAATTATATGAACGCGTATAAAAATGTATTTTTATGTAGTTTAATATGTAAATTAATTAAAAATTTAAATGTATTTAAGACACATAAATACGAACAGATAAATTCATTAAATGCTTTTCATAAATAATTATATTATATATGCGTTTAATTAATTAATCAATCCTACAGCACAAACAATTAATGATTGATTGATTTTTACAATTTACTTATTAATATATATTTAATAATTATTAAGAAAAAAAATAAAAAAAAAAAAACATTAAATTATACAATATCATAATAAAAAGCACATATAATGTAAATAGCAAATATATACACCTATACATAACACATAAGATTGGTAAATATTAAGATTTGACAACAATAACACGCTCGCCAAAGCCAGATGGCATTCGTACCGTACACAAAAAAAACAAAACCATCATAACATTTTTAAACATTTTTTAAGGTTAACCATAAATAAAAATTACAATAAATTTCCTTTCATGTTTTAAAGAGTAAAGGAAATGTTTACAACAATATTCGTAAGGTGTGGCAGTTACAATAATGCCGATTAATTTAACAGAGAATATCTATTCATTCCATTTATGCCCCTATATCCGTACATTTCGCGTTGTATTAGACTTATTATTATGTGCAATAGGATTTCTCAAGCTACCTGGTGGCCGCCACAGTGTTTGTCGATTGCGCGAACCATATTAAACAAAAAGATCAGTCGAGCGCCGTGCTCCTCAGCTATTAGGCCATACATCCGAAGTGGCCCAAAATCTATGCTTTTCATGACATGCATTTTTCGGTGAAGCAAAGGGTATTGCGAAATAATAAATCGGGTTTGAGAGTGAATAATAATTTTAACACATTGCCGACCGCACAAATTGCACCTCAATCTATGCTGTGAAGTTCTCAAATATATGTAAACAAAAATTACATATTTATAAACATTGAAAGAAATAAAATAGTAAAATAGTGTTAATAGTGTGTCTGTGTGTCTGTGGGGATATTTTTTCTTGCCGCCAGTAACAATTTGAATAAGTATATGTTTATTCATATCCATCGAAAGTCTATCTGGTCGAAGATCAATTCTGGGCGACTGTTTTGTTCTTTCCTTACTTCCTGTTGAAGATTCTTCTTCCATGTTGTCCAGGTTTTGCGTTTCTTTTGCCTCTATTAGTTGTATTGCAATTTTGAGTACAAAATTTTTTATAGTCTATTCTCGCTATAGGGATCAACGAAGAGAAGCGGGCATCAAATTATATACAATAAATATAAATTGTCAAACGGGGAGATTTCCCCGATCGGTCGTGCACCGACATTTTAAAAAATGGGGAGATTGCCTCGACCGATCGGCAATGTGTTAATACATTCTATACATTACATACATAAATTCATTACCACGAGTCACACTCGTGCTATTCCCTTATTACATAGTTTCTTTACCACAAGTCAGATTTGTCAGTGGCTATAGTCTAAAGGACTAAATAAATGTTGCTTTGGTTGGCATTCAGAGAATAGCAATTATTGCTTTCTTTTTTCTGCTATTTTTATATCCATCACTGTTGTTGTTTTTTTTCCATAAAACACAAATAACAAGAAACACCACCCCTTTTATTTTTACACAAACAACAATATGTAAGCTTGCAACAAAAAAAAAAAAAAAAACTATGGCTGCTTTATATAATTAAAAGATGTGTGTGTGTGTGTGTGTTTTTATTTTGCTCAGATCCTGCTTCGTTCAGATTTTTTAAGTAACTCTCCAAAACTTCTCCTTCATTTTTCATATTTCTCATGGCCTGAATGGTTTGCTAACGAACAGCACATTAATAAGTTGAACTAATTAGACTTGGAACACCTTCGTATTAATTAATGATATATTTTATGTGAATTTTTTTTTCTCCCAAAAGCAAGCTTCAGAGACTCCATAAAGTTGATATATTCTCGCTCGGTGTGATATTCTGAATTGATTAAATCATGTCTGTCCGTCTATGTGGTTTATTTTAGGCACAGTGCTTGCCGCAAAAATGAAGACATCAACTTCAAATTTGGTAGAAACATTGAAAGTTTTTGCACACAGGGTGGGGATTGAAAATGGTCCAAATTGGTTAAAGCAGAGGTACGTAAACTGGACGTAATTCCCTTTTTCGTAACAAAAAAATCTGTGGGTTTTTGTTCGTTATTCAGAAATCATAAAATTTAAAAGGCCAATAATGTCCACATTTACTTTACGAAACACTCTACTCGTTACATGCAAAAATGGACAAAATCGGCCATGCCCACGTAAGGTTACGAATGATTACATTTTACGTTTTTCACTTTTTCGAGGTTTTATGCTTATTTATCATAAGGCAAACAAGACAGAATGTTTAAAACTATTCTGTACATGCCTCAAATGAAGATATATTATCTGTCTAAAAGTGGATTAATTCTAAGACGAGTATGGTAAACACCGCTCTTAATTTTTGCCTAATAATACCGGCG
>KK502677.1:288988-320016 GCA_000688735.1 Glossina austeni
AAATTAATTGTGGTAGACGTCACTACTTAAAGATTCCTTCGGTACAAGTATCAAATGAAAGGAATTAAAGAGTAAAATGCGATAAAGTGTTTTAGTTATAATTTCATTATGGTGGCAGTTTAATACATAACGTCTTGTGGCGTTTAGAAAAAAAGGTTTTCTTGGAACAAGCATTTACGCGGTGGGTTAATTCTAAAACAAATATGGTAGACACCGCGACCTAGCGGTTTAATTTTTTTCTTAATAATAAACCAGTGATATAAGTATCAAATAAAAGAACTTGGAGACTAGAGTAAGAAAAGCATTGTAACGGGAATGGAAGATTCGGCCCCCGCCGAATATAACTTTCTTACTTGTTAAAATATACATATGTACATTTTTTTTGCTTATCGTAATGAATTTTGGATTCTAAGAAAACCAAAAGTACATAAAGCAGTAAGAAGCATAAACATGGAGAGGGAAAAAAATTTGGAAATTTTGATGTGACAGACAGCCATTCAACTATTGCAAGCCATTTGCATTAGAGCACCAAGAATTTCTATATGGTTGGTTGATGTCATGTTAAAATCGGATTTTGCTATGAATATATTATTTTCTTCCTTCGTTTCTCATCTCTCTTGGGGAGGTTAGCAACAGCTTTTACTCCTTTTATACTAACATTTATTTTGCCCATAAATGCAAAAGAACCTAAATATTGAATTGACTTTGACAAGTAACAAGAAAGTTTTTACCCGTTATATAATATTGCTAACTTCTTGTATGTACGTATATTTTCTGAGCCTTGACATCTGGCCTGTTCAAGGTCAGTTGCTTCGGAAATACAATATCTGACGTAAATATATGTCGCTTACCAAATATATGATTTAACAATTTGTATTATGTGTGAAGAAGAAGAAAAAGTTTCCAAATCGAAATGTTACCCTACTCGATATATTCGCAAAATACTTATTTTGTTAGGCCACTTTTTCTTTCGAATGACCGGTACAAGGTCCTTTTGAGTCAGAGAGTAAAGAAGGAGAGAAATTTTTAAGAAACAATGACTGGAATAAATTGCTCTTAATGTCTCCCTTGAAAATATTATTGTTTATCTAGTGGTCGCCAACCCTCTTATAAATTAATTCTGGTCAGAGTATTTCTTAATTTTAAATTAATGACGAATCATGCGTACACGTCGTTTAGATTCGTTCAATTCAAGCGAATCAATAACAGATGGTCGCCTGGGAATAGAAAAACTTGTAACAGCCTGTGCGGGGGAAGTGATTTTTTGCATTTGGAACGCCAATCCAACTGGCCCTGTTTCCGAATGTAGCATTTCTAAAACATAACAACAGTTCATCGCAATAATTGATTTTCATAATAAATATACCTGTGTGTTTCATCACAGCAAACCTGTCGCTTTTGATACTTTGTTTTAAAATTTGCCAATTTTTTGGTAAAGTACTATCAGATATACCTATTGGCTGCCGTCTCTCACTCAAATCGTTTAATGCTGATGCAGTCATGTGTGTACCCGTGATCGAATGTTCTCCAAATTGATAATGATCAGCCGATAGGGAGCGGGAGGATGCCAATCGTGAATGGTGCATTTCTTTATTCCTCATTACGATGTTTTTAGTTAGTTTAATGAATGAATTGTTAAAAGTAAGTATGATGATTTAGTATGTATATGTGTATGCATACAAATATATGTATATATCGATTACACACATATAAAACACGCAAAACAAATGCAGGTTTAGAATTTTAAAGCATTTTTTTATTTCATAACTTGCGACAAATATATTATAAAAGTATTATCAAAACATAACAAGTAAGAAAATTATATTCGGTATTGACCGAATCTTTTATACCCATCACCGTTATCTTAAAAAAGACAAAAAATAGGAGAAGAACTAAATTTTCATGCTCTACAGTAGGGAGCGGGCGCGGCCGCTTTTTTTGTATTTTCAAAAATAGGCATTTGGGCGTTGTAGGCGTGTCTAAATTTTTTTACAAATTTGTTGGCGATATCTTCATTTTCGCTCACAGGAGAATATTTGCCACAAATGCTACACAGTTGCTCAGATAGTTGCGCGGACGAACAGACGGACATGTTTAGTTGCATTGCAAATTTGAAACTGGCCAAGAATTTATGCATTTTATAGGGTCTTTGAAGCTTGTTTTCGCGCCTTATAAAGGGGTTGAAGGAAAAAAATTGAATTTGATACATTGTAATATTGGGTAGGCGTGGTCGATTTGTTTCATTTTCATACAGGTGCTACACCATCGACCTTAAAGTATCCGCTCTAATTTTTGTACATTTATCTGCTATAGTTTATGAATAATGAGCCAAAAAGAACAATTTGTTTATTCCTTTTGAAAAGCAGACGTGTTCTCAGTTTAAGTAGTGCTGTTGGCGCGCTCCTTGATCGATTTGGTCCATTTTCAATACCAACCTCCGTGCAAGAACTTTGAAATTGTCAGCCAAATTTGCAGTTATTGTTGCCGCCAGTAGAATGTTTACAACAGTCATAACACAGACGGACAGACGGACATGGTTACATAGATTTAGAATTTGGTGCTGATCAAGAGTATGTATACGTCTTGGAGTCTCAAATCCTTCTTTCTGGGCTTTGCAAACATTTTGATAAAATGAATATACCCGTCGTCCTTCGGTGATGATTACAACAATGCATAGATACACACAATCAGACAAATACAAATGTAAATACATTTAAATTTGTTTAAAAAAGTGTAAACAAAATCGTAAATTAGAATACAGTTTATAGAAGTGTGAAATTAGTTCCACTAAATTTGATTGGAATTTGAAAAAGTCGTAATCCACATATAAAAGAAAATTAGTCAAAGTATTGAGAAATTCGCAATTTTTTCTTAATTGGTTAAACATTGATATTGACGGTTTGCTATGTTCGCTTTATATTCAAGTTCGCATGAAATATTAGAATTTCATCTTTGTTCCCATACAAATTCATTTAATATAGGGTTTAAATTTTGAATTTAAATCTAATATCTGGTTTAATTTCATCTATAAAGATTAGTAAATTTTGATTAGACATATAGAGTTGGTAAATAAAAAGTGCAAGGACCTCTTCTTTCGCCATATGGAAGGAAAAGAACAAAGGGAACAAATCGAAATTTCTATCCAGCCAGGCAAACATATGCGTAAAAATGTGCGTGAAAAGGTAACACTCTTGTTGTGGTTTGCGGGGTTTATTAAAATAGTTATAATAAATCTCTCTTTTTCTAAAAAAGACAACATCACAAATATTGCAATGGATAATAATTTACTTTAAAAAAGAGTTTATTTTCTTCTTTCTTAATTCATATATACACATAAACATTGCATTTTTAAAAGAAAAATCAGTCGAAAATAAGAGAAAACCTAGAAAACGAATGCATTGACATTTAGAAACCAGTAGTTAAAAGTTTAATTGGCAAAGATTAATAAAGCTTAGGTTAAAACAGACTTGGATTGAAATACCGTAATACCTTTTGATGCACGACGATCCGCTGTCGACCGGCGACTTTGGGCGTACGATTGCAAAGAGCAACGTCTCAAACGTTTATCATTTTTATTTTGCTGTAAGTAGAGTAATTGTCTCGTTATTCAAGTTTTTGTATTGCATCTCATATTTACCGTTTTATAGTGTTGATTAATATCAGAAGCCGCCTTCAGCAATAAGTATATGAAAACCAAAGCGAACATATAGATTATGGGTTCAGCTGTTGAGTTTTTATTTTTACTTTCTTGGCGTTTCTTTGCATTAACCGGAAATTTGTATTTTATCGATTTGTTTGCAGGAACAATCGATCTGCGCTTATTTGTTGCTGGTCTTGGTTTTTTGGTCTCGACGCATTCATTTTTTTCAATATTATCGATACGTTCATTATCTGATAAAGCGGTTTTCGTCGCGAGCCTAGTGGTTTTAAGTTTCTTAGTAAAGATCTCCAAATCCTTACAGATATGCTCGTACTCTAGTAGTCTGGCTAAAATGTTGTTCTGATTATTCCCGTTTTGCTGTTGCGTTTTTAGATCATTTTCCAGGTCAGACCATATGTTTTCGCTGGGAAGATTCGTGTTCGACTGATAGGAACAACTCACAAAATGTTGCTGTACAGCTAAATAAAGTGTCATTAAAACAACGGCAACACCTATCGGCGGTAATATATGCCGATTATTCGGATTTCGCTCTTCTGTCCACAGATAATTGTTCACTTTGTCTGCCCCTGCTTGTGCTGGCATTTCGTTTTTCTGTTGACGAAATCAAACATTAAATGTGATTCATTTCTTATCAATTCCTAAGCACCACTTCAAGTAACAAAAAACTAAATGTAATAAATGAGACAATTGTTGTCTTTTATTATTTTTTGTTATCAATCAATAATATAAAATATCTGCTTTTTTAGTTATGGTTTAATATGGTTTTTTCCGTTTTAACTCTACATCTAAAAAAAACAACAAATATGGTTTACAAAAATATATGAAAAATCAATAATGCTACAATAGAACACAAACGTTAAGATTATTACTGTTTCAAAGATGACTTGTCAAACTTGTAGGTCTTTGGTTCTATAAAATAGTATTGCTTTCAAAGTTACATTGTTTTTAGAACAAAATGAAATAATTTAACCGTTTCTTATTATTAAAAATGAACTTGAAAATTTCTAGGTTTATTGCCAACTGGTTTAGACAGTTGTATTTTTAGTGATACATAGCTTATTATACTTTGAAAGAACAAAAGCAGGGTTGGCATTATTTGCACCCTTCTTATTATCACTTCATAAATTGTGTCCATCCAAACATCCAAAAAAAGAATTCAAAAATATTTTGTTCTTGTTTTTCAATATTTAATTAGAATTAAAAATTAAACATCTGCAACATATTTTCATGGAATAAAATTAATTAAAGCTTCATTGGTGTCTCTTAAAAATATTAATTCAACTTTTCTATAACAATTGACTTTTAAAACGTGCCAGAGTTGATATCGACTGCAGTAAGTTTTGACTCCTACATCAACTACATCAACTAAAAAGGAAAAAAATTAATGGCTTTAAGATAAAGAAACATTTACATAATATTAGGTGTTTGCAAAAATTTTGATTACTTTTTTACTTGAAAAACTTATTTGTTGTGGAAACTTGGTATAATATATATTCATCAGAATAGTTCGAATCATTTTCTCCAACATTTTAAAATATTTTTGGCAATGTGGCGATACCATGTTGGAAGAACTTATATTGGTTTGGCCGCGATCCACCCAACGATCCATTTTCGCACTTGTTGAATTTTGCGGAGCCGCGTGCGAGCAAAGCCATTCTACACCGATCTGAAGACGTGGCAATCACCACCGGCATTTTCAGTTAATTCGTGTCGCCACTTTTAAACCGTTAAACCAAAACAGACAATTGGGATATGGTGGACCAGCATTACTTGCATCAAGTCGCTGTGTGCAGCGCAGTGCATAAGTGCAGCGCTGCAGCTAGGTGCAGCACAACCGCCAGTGGCCGTCTTGTTCTCTTGGGTTGCACCTATAGACCGCAAATTTTTAAGATATTGTGATGAAATTTGGTATGCTGAGGTGTTTCGGCCCAAGGAGAAACGCTGTTGAAAATGGTACGGATCGGACTACTTATTCGACCGCTTCCCATATAACGAATACGTACGATTGTGTGGAGTACGTTATTGTCTTCTATTTCAATTTTTTTATCCATAATCCACACAGATCTATCATCTGATTTTGATTCTTTTTTCTCTTGGTCTAATTTTCAAGTCTTAGAACTTCTTGCTTACCAAAACTTGATTTGTAGACATAGTAAAGCAAGTAACACCATTTCCTAACGGATCTTATATGTAATGAAATAAGTGAAAAACTTTTCAATATTGCATATGTTGTAGGTCCGGGTCCAAATTACTTTTTGCAGAGGCGGCGATGCTATATTTATCTTTGTGATGGCTCTAACATTTGCCTTCACCAACTCAAGCAAAAGTTTTTCATAGCCCTGACCATATCTCAATATCTCCAACGGGCCATGGTCTTGATCCAATCCAATGCGTCTAATTTACAAAGAGTATCAGACGGTAATTCGTCTTGTTCACACCATTCACCTTCAGACAATTTGCAATCACGTACTTCTGGGACACCTTGTATCAGCAATTCTTGCTGTAGTTCAACATGGCGTAATATGCTTGTTTTTGTTCAACTTGTAACTCCGCGCCTTTTTTTACGCCTCCATTTATGATTTTCATAAACTAACAAGTCTGTTTTAGTGCAAAATTGATATTGAAGAATTTTATTATTGTCACTTTTCTTTCGGAACACGTTATTTGATATCAAGTGAATCAAATCTGGATAACACAAGCACTATATATACGACCGCTGATCAATCAAAATGCCAGCATAATTAATTAATTCAGTGTAACTAATCCAACTTTAAAAATTAGAAGTAAGAGGGCGGACAAACGGATCTCCTACGGGTAAAAAGTTCGAGAATTTCATATAGATTAACAAGATGCAATTCTAAGGATCAAATAGGAAAGTTGGCATGTATCTAGGCTTCGTTGGTTTTTGTTGTAATAAGTTAATGCATAATTATCGGTCGTGACTTGTCATAAAGGAGAACAATGTATATTCATGTCTCATCTTGATTTTCCAAAGGAATACTCATAGGAAACGATTTGATATCAGTTTTGGTACAAGACGGGGTTCTTTAGTTCCGCAAACACTTAGAAAAAATGTCTTGCGACTTGTGATATCTTTGGGAGGTTGCCCAGAATACGGCTAACAACATTTAAACAAAAAAAAAAAAACACATGCGAAAAGTATATAAATATATTTCAGCCCAATCGGTGGGTGCAACACAGTCGTTAGGTGCAGTGCAATCGACAGATCCAACGCAGTCCTTGGGTGCAGGGCAGCGTTACGGTGGCTTCTGCAGCAGATTTCTTTAAACAAATAACAAAAGTAATAAATTTGGAAGAGGAAGAAGCTTGAGCGCTTCATGATTGGTATCGGCGTATGCCGAATAAATCAATAATATTAAATGGAAACTTGGTATTTTATGTAGAGGAAGGTCAAAACCATCGAATCCGGCCGTTATCTGCAGTGGTATTTTTTTTTCATTTTTATTTGGAGACGTCGCGGACTACTATTATGTAAAAATATGTTTACTTTACCATGAAGTCTTATCATAATAACGAATCGACGACTTTAGAGCTCGGTATTCATCTCAGATGTAAATTATTCCAAATTCGCGTATTTTATGACCTTCTCTTTGAGACCACTATGGATCGAAACATCAGCTTGTGTGAGACAATGCTTAATTTATAGCAAAACCACAGTACAAATTTGTGATGATCGGCGAACTCCCCTTAAATTGTGTTTCAGATAAATACTCTCTGCGAAACCTAAATTAGCTAAAGAGACAAATCACCGGCTGTAATGGGTAAAAAATTTCTAATTTTAATTTTTGCGAGTGCATTTAGCGAAGTTTTCTTTTTGGTTTTGTTAAATGTTACAGGGACGTTTAATAGACTTACGTTTTGTAACTTAAAAAAAAAAGAATGGAAAATAAGAATTATCTTCTTAACAAAAGTGACAGTTTAAAAAGCATTATCTTTTCGCATAGACATAGATGCTAATTGAAGGCTTGTAGACGAGTGGAACATCTATGTAAGGAAACTTTTGTGTCGATTCTATCGCATACCTCTGCAAGTTTCTTATTTATTTACATGTTTGCTTATATATACATATACATATATATATTAAGTGTGTGTACGTATATACAAATATATATTGTTGGTTTTATGTCATTGCTTATATGTTGACGTCATTAAACGCACTACTCGTACATATAAATCTTTGAATTTTCCAAAGTTCTGTTTATAACTGTCGATAATAAAAAAACAAAAATAAAAATATATATAATTATATCAAAAATGGAAATGAATTGCCTGCCTTCTGTAGCTCACGCATCTAATGTTTTTGCCAATAATTCTATCAGCGCTTCTATCGATGTCATTTTTTCATTCAGTTGTCTGACTGCTCTGACTGCGAATAATCTAAATAAAAAAATATTCATATAGACCAACAACAACAACAACAAAAACTACGTAGTAGTTGATCTAACGGAAATTTGTTAAACAAACAGTCGAAGGATTTCCTAATTTGACTTGCTGGGCAAAGATTATATTGTTTTGCCTGATTGCGTGTCATCTTCAGTACAAGTAAGTAATGTTTTACTATCTTGGTATCTAAAACAAAGATAATTTTTCTATTTCTATTTTTTCCCCTCAGTGTCAAGGCCATTTTTTCAATTTTTTGCCCTCCCAATAAGTTAACGACAGTAGTAACTTTTGAATTTGTCCGTTTTTTTTTTTTTGTTTATTGAATGAAGTGAAGAAAAAAGAAAATATTCAAAGTATTTAATTTGAATGTATTGGATGATGATCTCATACTATTTAGCATACCACTGCACTTTACCAAAAAGCATACAACCTTCCAACATTTTGTTAGGTACACATTTACTGTAGTGTTATTTTTCTTTCTTTTTGAAGATTTCAAAAATTTATGTACTTAACCATACTGTACTGTACCATTTTCAATCTTAAGCATGAAAACGCTATATTTTTCAGTTTTAACGCTTAAAGGGATTTAATCCTAGGGCATATGTATTGAGCCTATGTATTTATTTTTGATCGCTTTGGAGAGTAGAAATGATCGAGTTGGGTGTTAGGTGTCAAAATCCATATCCCCCAGCCGGAAATTTTTGATTGAACTGTTAAGCCAATCAAGAATATGTACTATTTATGGGTTCTAATGCGGGCACTTTTGTTCGTTACGAGTAGAATGGCAAAAGCTAGAATGATTCCTTTCTTCGAGCACTTTCCAAATATGTTCTATCTTTACAAAAAAAAAAAAAAAAATATAATAATAATAATAAACTATGTTTATTATATTGTAGTGCTATCCCTCCAAACAGACACTTTATCCGATTTCTTCTCATCGTTTGTCGAAAATAGTGACAATCGTTACCTTAACTGGGACTGGGACGGCAAGTATATCAACACTCTCAGACCTCTTTTGTGCGGATTTGCAGTAGCATTGTTCTCTTACTATTTGGTATATTTGGACAGTAAGATACCCGGTATTAATCCACCATCGCCGTTTTCTCCGCGAAAGAAATTATAGTAAGTTTTTTTGCCTTTAAAGACAAAATTTTCTTGCTTGATCTAATAAGCAAATTCTTTCTCTCAACAGCTATCATCAGCAAAGAAGTAACCTGCACTTAGGTTATTTAACGGCCTTGGCATCTGGGATAACAGTGAGCATTCTGATGTATTTAAATCTGGATATTTAATTGGTGTTCAAGAAGTATTCTCATTAACTGTATAAAATTTATATATAATTATAGATATTTATTATCGTCTTTTTAACCTTAAATGTAAAAAAATGAAGGCAATTAATTCAGTACAAAATCCTGTATTATAGGCTATTATTTATATAGGATGGATGATATTCGTGGCTTGCAATAAAACAAATCAAGTCACAATTAATATATGCATTTCCAACAAATGACCAAGTGGTCATTATTGCTATCTAGGCGTAATAGGTGTATTTGAGAAGGACGAATGAAACGATAAAAAATTGCATCTCTATCAACTAAAATGAAACAAACTCCTTCTTTGGGTATAAGCCAGACAACGTGGTTGTGAAACTGTTTATGCAAAGAATTATGAAAATAAATGAATGTTTTGTAAATAAAAATTGGAAATTTCTTGCAATCTAAATACCTATAAGACCCATCTTTTAACATAGAAAAATGGACGCAAATTATGGATGCGTCTTATTGTCCGAAGGTAACATTAAAATATTTTGTCCATAAATCGTCTGTGAATTTGAGGTTTAAAGAAGTGACAATAATAGCTCAGATGTTATTATTATTATTATTATGATTTTAGACTAAAAAAAAAAAGACATTGGGCACTAGCAACACCGGCTATCGGCTCTAAGCAATAAAAGTACATTAGATATTGACTCTGTACGTTTTAATTAGGTAAGATATTGTATTGGAATTCTGCTCTGTAGCTAATTGTAGAATGTCCATAGGATTAGTTGCTCCAAGTGCACTTGGAGCTTATTGACGTGGCGGGTGTTCTAATACCGTGCTATTGCTGGCTTTTAATTCCAGCTATTGTTAGAGTTTTATGCTTGATGTTGGTGCGCTATCTTTATGTGTGTACTTGGAGTCTTTGTACGTTGAATTTTTTAATTTTACTTAAACTTTTATTTAATTATATGTTCCGTTTGCATTTGATTTCCAGCACACTTTTGAGTGTGTGTATGCTGCAGATAAGAGATAGGAAAAGAAATTCGTCCCAAAGTTCGTTACGACTAACTCTATGGAAACCTTAAAAGTACCTATGGAATAATGTCAATAAAATATTCAAGGTCACTAAAAAAATGAGCCGGTAATCGTACTTTAAATCAAAAATCTATTTCTTTGGGATAAATAAATTATTTTAATAATAACAGGGAATTTAAGGATAAAAATTTGATGATGATTTATGTACCAAACTATTTCGACTACGCCCAATTGCGGAATTATTTTAAAACAGAAAATCTTAGCTTTGTTCAAATTTGTGAATACACAAAAAAGGAAAAAATTGCCCGGGCCCGAGATATGTTCTTTCATAGCGCAGCGCATTTTTTACTTTACTCGAAACGTTCACATTTTTTTAAACGCACCCGAACGAAGGGCATTCGCCATATGATTATGTATCAGCCGCCGATGTTTCCACATTTCTATGCTGAAATGATCAATTTGATGCATTCATCCAACCAAAATGGTCGAGATGGGCTAGAGGATTCTATGAGTTGTACGGTGTTGTACACTAAATATGATCAATTGCTTTTAAATGGTATATTGGGCAGTGAGAAAACTGCAAAACTATTTGAATCCGATAAGCCTACACATGTTTATGCAGCACAATAACAAGCGTTAGCGCTATAATTTTTATTTATAACAATACAGATTTAAGGATAAAAATTTGGTGCTTTTTTAAAACAAAACCATCCGCATTCGGACCGGAAAATAAAAATAGAAATGGAAACAGATACGGACGATTTTCTAGGCTTCGACGAGGAGGAGCAAAAGAGGGCGGAAATGACACTAATAGATGTAATAGACGAAATGACGGGGGGACAGACACCGCAACAACACCGCAAGTGGAAGTAATAGACGAAATGACGGGATGAGAGACACCGCAAGTGGAAGTAATAGATGCAGCTGATAGACTAATAGAGGAAGTAATGGACGAAATAATGGGGGAACAGACGCCGATTAACGTCCAAAGTGGTAGCGTATATACTGATACTGATACTTCTTCTATTACTTCTTCTAATATTTACGACGAGGGGCCGTCGACATAGGCGAGGGCCAGTCGTAAGTCCATCCAACCCAAAAAGTCGTGCATCCAAAAAGTCCAGGTAGACGTAGACGTAGACGTAATGCCGGATGTGAAGGCACTAAGAGAGGTCGTGAAGAGTTTAACTCTTCACGACAAAATAGTGCAACTTCATTTTAATGAAGTTTATGCTAACCAAGACACGAAGTATTCTCGGCCAGCGGACCGATTGTATGGATGCGCCTACGTGCAAGGAAAGGCCCAGGCGTGCAAGACGATAAACTGTTTCGTAGCATGTTAACGCCTTTCAATATGATACTCGTCGCTATTCCGGACACCAGCACCCGTTACCAAGACAGCGCGAAGTTCTTCCACACTATCCTGGACGTCATCGAGGAGATCGGGCTAAATCTTAAAGCGGTCGTTTGTGACAGAAGCCCGGTAAACAGGAGATTTCTAGCCAATTTTGTTAACGGTGTGTACACCAAAAAAACGAAAGACGGAAAAATGTACACAATCACCGCCATATTCGACTACATCCACATGTTGATAGCGCACCACAAAAAGTTATCCAGAGACGAACACTGCGATCTTAGTCTGCTAAAAAAGATCCAAGCTCAGAAGACAAAAAATAATAAACGCCCGGAATACAGATTTTGGAAAAGAAGAGGCGCCATAGCGTCAATTGTTGGACCGCGATTACCGCCACAGATTGTATGGTTTTACAATAGTATGACGCAAGCGGTATTAAAGGCAGCATTAAATAAGAGGCAAGTTCATGGACCGAAAGCGAGAAGGACATTCAATTACATTAATTGTATATCCGAATGACTAAATGTTTTCCATTTCGCGCAAGTAAACGTCGCCAATTGGCAGCTGCATAAGACGACTTTAACCAAAGTGGTACACTTCTTCAAGGAAAAATTTAAAGCGGAAATGTTGTCGGTGGACATCCGTTTAATGATAAAGAATTTCATAGTAACCATAGCAAGATTGCTTCTAGAGTTCCCTGGCGTATCCATCTGCGGGTACAGATTGAGCCAGGGTCTCTTCGAACGTTTTTTTGCTAACATAATATTACACAATACAAGAAGAACGAGATCTGCGCACGATATCCTAAAACTAGCGGCACATTTAATACAATTGCAAATGCAATTTTCCAGCCAGCTGAGCAGTGATTATGAAACAATAATGCATTACCACATTCCAGAAGAATTCCAACCGTACGGTCTGGATGGAGTGGTATATTGTGACATGATAAGTGAGTTGGGCCAATTAAATCCAAAACAGGAAGAGTACTTCCGGCTGCTCACGGGGTATGAAATAGCGAAATACATCCGTGAGCAGCTATGGTGCCAACAATGTCTGCACGATCTCACGATAAAGAAAGAGGATGCGTGCGAGGAGAAGCACGGTGACATTGTCGCCCTGAATAAGGAAAACAATGTCATACTCACTAGTGAGTGTCTGCAGGCAGAGTTCCCTAAGGAAGGAGTGCAGGAAGTCTTCTATTTAGCGTACGACCTCTTATACGGCATTATAATGCTGCATATGCCGGATCAACAAATTGGGAAGAGTGCACAGGCGACCATTATTGAACCGACTGAGTTCTTCCGCACAAAAGAATCCTGCAGCAATGGGACAGAGCACAGGAGGAATTTGCTCGGATACCTCATCCAACTAGTGCTGAGCGGGAAGAATTGGCGGGACGAAGTGACCCACAATGTCATGTAATTATATAATTAGAATATATTTAAATGGATTTTTTATTAATAACATTTCATTTTCAGGTAAATCAACGTCGAGTGATTAAGATCACATATAATGTTATATCATGAAATATAAATAGCTGCCGTTAGACCTCCTTTATATATCCTGTATCCTATATATGTAGCCTGTATATTTATCTTACTTTCATGCTTTGGAAAATGTGTTAGTTCTTTTTCTTATAGTCGCGCTCTTCATATTCGCCAGTGTTATGTTAGCCGGCGTGGTCTACTTTTTGGTAAATATGAAATACGCGGCGAGAACTTCGCATTCGAATTTATTTTATTATGTTTTCTTCTTCTCAGTTTTTCATTGACGTAACGGGTGTTCTAATACCGTGCAATACTTCTAGCCAAGAAAAAGTTAAGACAGTCATAGAGAATGTGCTTTATAGTGAAAATTTGTCCACCATTGCAGATTGGAGAGGATGGCTTCTTTAACATCCACTGGTGAGTTGCAATTGTATGGCCAAGACGAATTCTCGAAAATGTTTGGATCTTGATTTTCTCAACATTTGTTGGACATAAAGGTGGAGTTAATTGGGGGTTAATGGAAGAGTAGTGTTGATGATGGTATTGTAGATTTCCTTCTGTAATTTTTTCTTTAACTTTTCTTACAATGTATCTTTGAAGGTCCAACTTTTCCATGACATCATCCATAATTAGAGGTGCAGAAGCAGCATACTTTGCGGCTCGATCAGCCTGCTCATTTCCAAATAAACCGATATGACTAGACACCCATAACATTTTAATTTTTCCACCGGGTGTTGTAATCATATTCCTTAATTTGTTGATGGTGCTCCATCTCGAAGTCGAAGCATTCCATGTACCTTTTAATACAGCCAAACTGTCAGTAACAATGACGGTTTTGAGTTTGTCTTTATGGGAAAAGTTTGCAGCGTGGCTTTGGTTGTGGAAGCACTTTCGTGAAATATGTGTTCAGAAGAACCTATCGTGAAGCATCTACCACGGCACAAGGAGGTGGCAGACCAGAAGATTTTGAACCATCTGTGTACAAAAAAATCCAACCGTTAATAGCTCAAATAAAAGCATTACGAACGATGACATTAACGAGATGAGTGAGACTACCGAGTGTGAGGAGGAACTAAATATTGCTAGTACGAGTTACGTTCCCAATGAATAAAAATTTTTATCCGAAATTAACATTATATTATATATTAGAAATTAACATATATTATATCATCTCATCATCCCAAAACTCTGGTATATTAACTATTAAAAGAAACGTGGAAAAGTATCTCCGCATATTTAGAGTGCTTACCAGTGCAAGATTTTAAAGCTCGAAAAATCGCTTTCCTTTTCGTCAGTTTCGGTTCCCAAATCGCCTATATTGATGCAACGATACTTTTCGAATTACAAATACATAGAATGTATGGACAGCACGAAGCACTTACAAATAGTATTACACAAAATGTTTGGCGGTTAGGAAATACTTATACGTTTTATTAGATTGAGCAGTGGAATCGTTTTATTCATGTCATGTTCGTCCAATGAAGCGGGACTACGATTGGAAAATTTTTATAATTTTTAAATAAAATTAGTTTAAAAAATTTTTGTTTATAATAGAAAAAGACATGCGAAAGTTTAAGAATTATAATGATTCGATAGATGATTTTTGAAAATAATTAGAAATTTTAACGATTTTAGGATATTTTTTCCAAAGCTTAGTAATAATATTGAAAGAAAAATGAAAATAAAAACTAATCCTATTATGAAATATTATAATCTATTGTAAATTTAAATGCGAAAATATCTAAGTAATATCCATAACTTTGCACTAAATTCTTCTTCGTTTTTGCGTTTTTATTTATGATGACTTCTATAGGATTCTCAAAATGCTGAGGTAAGGCCACAAGCTTCATTAAGCTATACATGTTTGTACAACAAATTTCTATATATACATAAATGTATTGTGAAGTGTAATTTTCTAAAAAGAAAAGTAAAAGAAAAGTCAGAAAAAAAATATTTGTTCGTTTGAAAGCGAAGACAAAAATGTGTAAAATTGTAAAAAATGTCTGATACTGCTGCTGTTGAAACTAGCGCATCTCCGGTAGTCGCCGCTGCCACCTCTACTATTACATCGCCGACAAAAAAAAAAGATAAAGAAAAGTTCTGCTGCCGTTAAAAAAGCTAAAAAATCATCGACCACATCCTCTCATCCACCAACGCAACAAATGGTTGATGCTGCCATTAAGAATTTAAAAGAACGTGGCGGCTCATCTCTATTGGCTATTAAAAATTATATAGTAGCGAAACTTATAAACGCGATTCACAGAAATTGTATCCTTTCATTAAGAAATATTTGAAAACTTCAGTTTCAAGTGGAAAAGTGATTCAAACAAAAAATAGAGTGTCAACCGCTCGTTTAAATTATCAGCTGCAGCAACCAGTAAAAGAAAAGCGAATGCTAGTGGTAGTGAAAAGAAAGCTAAACAAAGAGTGTTTCAGCTGTTAATAAAAAGAAATTCGTAATTGCTACAAAAAAGACTGCTAGTGCAAAATTATGTGTTACTTTCGATTTTGCACGGTGCACATTGCTTCAATTTATATTATAGCCAAGTTTGAATTATCGTATCGCATATTTTATCTTAGTTTATTAGTCAAGCATGTATAGTTTTATGTAAAATTAAAGCAAACGTAACTATGCTTCTTATTTATTGCTTCATTAACTCAAAATTAATGATGACAGCAGAAGCGACAGTGAAAGTTTTATACAATTCAAATGAAGAGATGATTTGACTTTCGTCTTTGACGGAAGTTGTTCAACCACACAAGCCACAAGTTGTTTAACCACAAGCCAGATTTATTAATTCAACTGATTTTTCTTTGGATTCGGAAAGTGTGAAAATGCGCACATCACATCCGTCTTAGTTGTATTAACCCTTCGATTACATAGCGTCGTCACTATCGCCTTGTTGTTATCGTTCGTTTTATCATCTACATTTGACGTTGGCATATTTGTTATTCATTTGACTTTGAAGTGACAGCGAAGTTGCCGTTTGTATAAATTGCATACGTTTTGAATTAAAAACGCATTCATTTTTCAAATTTTATTTGCGTATAAAGAATATACCTATCCGTAAAGTATTCATAAGTTAAAATGGCCGGTTCTTTAAAAATGTTAACGACAGAGCCTGTATATAAAGAGTTGCAAGCGCTGCACGATCAACAAGGCAAGGATATTAATATGAAAAATCTGTTCGACAAAGATCCGGAAAGATTTAACAAGTATAGGTTTGTAAAATTTTTTGGAGTTTGCAACAGTAATAGATATCTTAAACATATCGACAAATGTTAATTATTATGTTGCATTATTTGTAAGTAAATGAAAATGTTAGTGAAAGTTTACAAGTTTTGTAAGTTCGACGGGGTCATATAGTTATGTGTGGAATGGCCATGCACATATATATGTCAAAGTAAGCCACTTTCAAATTTACACGCACAGCAAAAGATTAAGGGTACATAAACTAGAATGTACTGTGCACATTTACATGCATACTCTGATCCTACGTTTTGTTTAAAATTTGAATTTATCAGAAAATTAATCACAAGTACATATGACATGTTTTGCTACGACTAACAAAAATACATTCATTGGAACGGAAAAATGTCGGTTTCTACTTTCGACTTTTCATCCTAAAATTAAATGATAGCTCCTTTCTTGCAATTAGCATGAGAAATATAACTCGATTCCAACTTACATTTCATTGTCAATTTAGTATACGGCTGAAGACGGAGGGCGATGGTGAGATTTTAATTGATTACTCGAAAAATTTAATCAACGACGAGATAATGGGAAAACTACTGGAATTAGCGAAGGTTAGACGAGTGGCTGATGCTCGCGACGCTATGATGTCTGGCGAATTTATTAATACAACGGAAAATCGTGCGGTTTTGCACGTCGCATTACGCAATCTGGATGAAACACCCATTTTAGTGGATTGTGAAAGTGTTATGCCCAAGGTAATGGCGGAATTGGCGCATATGAAAGAGTTTACGAGAAGAGTTTTATCAGGCGAATGGACCGGCTGTACCAATAAATCCATTACAGACGTTGTAAACATTGGCATCGGTGGTTCAGATTTAGGCCCACTTATGGTGACGGAGGCCTTAAAACATTATGCTAAACATTTACGTTGCCATTTTGTATCCAATATTGATAGCACACATTTGGTGGAAGTACTAAAGAAAATCAACTACGAAACCACGCTATTTATAATAGCCTCGAAAACCTTTACCACACAAGAGACCATAACCAATGCTAATTCCGCTAAAAGTTGGTTTTTGGAACAAGCTTTCGAGGTAACTGTTTGAAAAAATATGAAAGAGCTGATTTTTACTCTTTTTTTTTGTATTGTTGCAGAAAACAGCAATTGCCAAGCATTTTGTGGCCTTATCCACCAACAAAGAGAAGGTTATTGAGTTTGGCATTGATAGTGCGAATATGTTCGGCTTTTGGGATTGGGTAGGCGGTCGATATTCTTTGTGGTCCGCCATTGGCTTGTCGATTTCTCTTTACATAGGTTATGAAAACTTTGAGCAACTCTTGATGGGGGCTCAGTTTATGGACAATCATTTCAGAGAGGAACCACTGGAAAAGAACGTAAGCGATTTACCAATTAACATTTGTGCTCCCAATACTCAACGCTGACTATGATGTTGAAATATGTTTTTTAGGCTCCAGTTATCTTAGCTTTGTTGGGCATTTGGTATATTAACTTTTACAACGCCGAAACTCACGCATTATTGCCTTACGATCAGTACATGCATCGTTTTGCTGCTTATTTTCAACAAGCTGACATGGAAAGCAATGGAAAGTTTATTACTAAAAGTGATGGCAAGGTGGTTAATTACAAAACCGGCCCAATTGTTTGGGGCGAACCTGGCACGAATGGCCAACATGCTTTTTATCAACTAATACACCAAGGTACCCGCCTAATACCTTGCGACTTTATCATTCCTGCTCAGAGTCATAACAAAATTGCGGACGGCCTTCATCATAGGCTGTTAGTAGCAAACTTTTTGGCTCAAACACAGGCTTTAATGATAGGTAAAACTGCAAAGGAGGCACGCGAAGAATTGATAAAAGAGCAAAAAACAGAAGAGGAAGTGGAGAAACTCTTACCGCACAAAGTATTCCCAGGTAATCGTCCAACTAACTCGATAGTGGTGCGACAAATTAGTCCGTTCACGTTAGGTGCTTTAATAGGTAAGTATAAAAAATAATTTCTCTGCACAATCTAACTGTAAGATATAAATATTTATTTTGCTTCTCAGCTTTGTACGAGCACAAAATCTTTACACAAGGCGTTATTTGGGATATAAACTCATTTGATCAATGGGGCGTTGAATTGGGTAAACAATTGGCGAAAAGGCTTGAGCCCGAATTGGCACATAAAGAATTGATATTTCGTCACGATTCCTCCACAAATGGCCTGATGAATTTCATTAAGTCCAATTGGTCATTTTAATTGTTGCAAGTATGCTTTTTTATACAAATGGACGCAATTTTCAATTTGATAAAATTAAATATATTCTAAACGTACATAGACTCGTTAAAAATTACTATGAAATATTTACTTGAACTAAGTGATTGGCGGGAACTCAGCACTTAGTTCACATTTCCATGTTCTCATCGTCATCGTTATTTTGATCCATTGTTTCTTTGTTTTCCTCGACATTATCCTCCTCCCACGCGTCGTCGGAATCACTCTTTGAACCAGCGTTTTCCATTTCAGAATTTGATGAGTCTTCAAACATAACATCACATTACATTCATTACACATTAAATTAATTAGCTCGCACTTACCATCATCCTCATAAACCAAAAGATTTTCGCTATGAAAATCGTTAGGCTCGGTGTCCGTGTCTCGTTTTAGTTGATTAACCAACAATTGCAAACGCCCATTTAATCTGCAATCATAAAAAGCAATTTTATTAATGTTGTCTGTGTCCACTTAAACGATCACAATTTACTTGGACAGCTCCTTTAAACAATTGGCTCGATGCTCAATAATACCAATACAAGGTCCGAATTTATTTAGCAATTCGTCTGCACCTAAAGCCATCAATTGGCTCGAGTGAGTTTGAGCTAAAATCTTTAACCAATTCATAGCGAACTCTACACTGAAACAAAAGAAAAAAGAAAATTTCTAGAAGCGTCTCGGATATCCAACATCTCCAGCAAATATTTTCTAATCCTGATTTGACATCAAATCACGTGATGTTTATAACAATTGTTCCATGTTGATCATAAAAGATAGTTGCGGTTAGTAAGAGAGGTATCTTTAAAACTAATTACTTCAGACGAACGAAATGAATTTTAAGGAGATCTTGGTAAATATTTCCTTCAATTTTTAGGGTAACAATTTGACATTAATTATGAAAGCTTCTGTTTATACAGGCCGTAGCCTTTTGCCGATTTAACCTATGATCCTCAATACAGAATGTATATACGTTTCTCGTTCCAATTTTGCGAATGATACGGGTCTAACAAAAAACAGACGAACAAAGGGATAGGCGATAAAACAGAGTTGGATGGGCTCAAAATCATACGTAAGTCAAAAAACTCCATTCGATTTTTTTCTGTCGAGTCATTAAAACTCCGCCATAATACGTAATTTATCAGCCCTTTGTTTTTATAAATAATAGCCATTCTCAACATCTGCCCAGCTGTACAGTTCACCAAAGAATATATGAGTGTACCTCAGTAAAAGTACACGTGCGAACGGACGAACAACTCAGATTCCCCCGTTCATTAAATGCGATGCGATATATATATATATGAATTTTATCATTCTTGGCCGTAATTATATCTTTTTGCGATTGTGACTATAAATGTAAATATCTTTTTAGGAAAAAGTCGTCTTACTTTACGTGTTTTTGATGCATTAATAACGTCAGCTCATCAATCAGCGCTCCTATATATCGTGTTGGTAGCTTTTGTACAGTTAATTGTATCGTTTTGACGTCATTTGTGCACAAAACACTTCTTAACAATCTGAAAAAATGCAATATCTTAGGATTTATTTGTACAAAAAGAAGGGAGAATCAACTTACACAGCATCTTTACTATGTAACGACTGCAGTAATAAATGTACTTTACATTCAGCCTGTGGTGCTGTCTTGTTTTCTCGTTTGTCTAAGTTTAAGTTTTGTAGCCGTGATTCCAAGGACAAATCAGCAGATTTCTTATTCCTTTTTCCCAAAGTTACAGAATATTTATAGTCGACTTGTCGATCTTCGATGATAGGATTCAATATCTTGAGAGCCGCATCTGTCCCCTTTGCATTTGCACCAGACATCTGTTTAACTAAATTTCTTGGTTTAGTCCTTATCAACACTTGCATTTTCTCCTCAAAATTTGGTTTTAAATGTTCAAACAGCATAAAATGTCTATCACCATAATTAAATAATATTTCGTTAGGTCGTTGAGCATGTTGAAAAGTTGCTGCTATAACGGATATTGGTTCTACCGTAGTACCATCGGATGCTACGCTGATAGTTAATTTGGGTTTAATCGGCTTCTCTGCTTTAACACTAAAAAATAAAAATTTAATAAAAATTATTAAATTATTCTTTCGGTATAAATACCTCTTTATATCAATTAGATAAATATGTATAACCCCACTTCTTGTGACGCTGGCGATTTGAAGACTTTTATTTTCTTTATCCATTTGACAAGTAAGACAATACGCTACATCCTCCATAAGCAACGTGCAAAAAGGTGGGCGGTTCTTCCCCTGTTCACCAATTTCCCATAAACAGGTTATGCGTTCCATACGAGAAGCGGTGACTGCATATTCCTTTTCTTCAAAAACAAATTTGCGCATTAAATTTACTTCGGAGGTATGTCCAGTGAACGTTTGCAATAATTCGCGTGACTCGACAGAAAAAACTTTAATTTGCCTTGATCCGACCACCAGACTACTAGAAGCACTCATAAATGCTAAGCTGAAAGGTTTTTCAGGTCCTACTGACCATGATGATAATTGCTTTTCGCTGGTCAAAGACCATTCTATCACTTTACTGTCCTCACCACACGAAAACAGTTTACCATGACCATCCTGTTCTAAAGCAGTGATACGTCCAGCGTGACCATCACCTTTAAGACAACGTTCGACCTATCCGAAATAAACAATGCTACTATTAATAGGTTTGCTGCTAATCTTCTTTTGCTTACCTTGGCTTCAGCATATGAATAAAGTGATACCAGCCCCTTATTTGTACCCAAAGCAATGTACAACGCTCCCGTATTTAATGAGGTACGTGCTTTCTTATTCTTAATTTTAACGAAACAAATTCAACTTCCCAGTCAAATCACTTATTGCAAAAAAAGACTAACCTTTCTCTCCACCGACGTGAAAGTCACAATCCATAAAAGAGCTGAGCATGGTCCAGATAAATGGAGATTTGGTGTATATTCTTGTTTTAATTCACTAGTATCTGTATCGAAAATGCGCAGGATACCTTGGCCATCAATAATAGCGAATAACTTTCCATCCGGCGAATATTCCGACACGTGCACGTCGGTTGCAGACATTTTTACTATAAAACCTCTCTCTTCTCTAGTTAATATCACCATTCATGTGAAAATGCCAAACATAACTTAACGGCCGCATTAGCTAATAAAGTTCGTAATGCGTGATGGATTACTTAGAGAGTTTATTAGCTAATCGCTTCGTTTCTTTTTATTATTACTTTATATGTACGATTTTCTTTCTTCATTTCCAGTTATTTTGATTCACTTTGCCATTCATAGAACATTTTAAAATTCAAACATTAAAAATCCAAAATTAAAAAAAAAAAACAGAGCTGACAATATCTGACCACAATGAGGTACGATAAAAAAGTAGAGAGAACTATATACGTCTTTACTTAAACAAATTATTACTTTTTTTTAGAAAATTAACTACGCTTCATGGTTAGGACTGTAAAACGCTATTTAAAACGTTCAATTTATATTTATTATATATATTTAGAGTTTCTCTAGTTTTTGTGAAAATAAAATGGGCACTAATTATTATGTAATAGGTTTCATTTTCGAGCTTCGACCGATTTAGTTATATGTATAGATAGGAAGTGGTAGAACCGCTCTCTCAAAATTGTCAAAGCCGGCGTAAGCGAAATTGTTCACGCCTAGTGTTGGTTGTTTAGAGTTGCGTTTACAAAAGAAAATAACTGTAAATTGAAAATAATATAAATTGCGAACAAAATTGTCTACTTACAAATACCTATACCAAAATAAAAAATATTAATTTTGAAATTAATCAATTCTTTTTCCATTTTACTTCAATTCGGTGGGCTTAATGCCAACACAATTTGATATTTCTGGTGGTAAGTAGCTTCTTGTTGTTTGAAAGCTTTCTTTTGAAAGCTTTTTATACAATAAACGATGTTTGAAATATTCGTAATATTTGTTGGCTTAATCGCATGCGTGGATGCAATCCACACTTATTCTGGTAGACCCGCACAAAATGAAGAATGTTTCATAAACGGAAAGGGCAAGCATAGCCGGAATGGAATGATGAGTTAGTCTACATGCACATATGGTTTTGGCTATGTACATATAAATAATTTATTAGTAAGGTTTGCGATCAGGTGAAAATTATGGAAGTAAACTTTTGATGTCAGTAAAGTATTACACTTCGGACATATAAGCCCTAAATTTATTGGCTTAGTCCAACTTTACTCAACAACGCAAAAAAAAAAAAAAAAAAAATTTCGATGTATTGGATAAAGCCACCTTATCTTGATACTAGTATCGACGTTTCGCTTCAGGTCTCCCAATTGAAGCGAATAGGTAAGGAAATATAAACCGATATATCTTTTGCAGCTTCAAAATTAATTGTCTTGAATAAAAAGATGGAAAGAATGCATCCGCTTTAAGATGCTTTCTGCAAATTAAAAAGTTAGCTTTTATTTAAAAAAATAGAAAACTAGGATTGACTTTAAAATATTATATATTCTTTCTAGAAAAATTGATACGTTAATGAATTAATATACTATATATAAAATAATAACAAAATAATACATATTAAAATTCAAAGTTCACTTCCACAATTCAAAGTTTTCCTACGCATTGAAAATATAAAATTATTTCATTTAATTTTATTTCGTCAATAATTTTATATAATTTTACGTTTGTATTGTTATTGGTTGCATCATTGTAAACAAACAAACGTCAAATTTTCCCCTTATTTTCGCATTACTTTTTGCGAATCAACTTCGAGTGACGAAATCCATACATAACTCTCAACGAAATAGCCTTCAAGCTACGCCTTCCAAAGGATACCTAGTCAACCAAAACGTACATAATCTATGCGCAGTGATTCCATGCCTATTGAACAGTATTTACATTTGCGTTTTATAATATATACCAATTGGCAATTGAAAAACTAGTCATTTATCTTTAAAATTTTCGAAAACTCGAACACGACAATGTTGTGGTCCTTCCACTTCGATTTCATTAATTTCACAGAGAATAATTTTGGAACTAGGGAAACTAAGTTAGCCATATTTCCTCTAAATTTATATCTTACGCGATTTTTGTACTACTATTTACTCACGAAAAGTGCTGCTGTCAGACTATTGTTTTTGACGTTATCCTATTTCTTGTCGTCGTCGACGCTGGCAAGCTAAAAAAATTAATAAAAACATTATTTTAACTAAATCAATTTAAAATAATATATAACTTACCTCGACCATTGTTATTAAGTTTGTGCTATTCGGCAGACTAAAAAAATATGTAAACATATTATTTTAACAAATATTAATTTAAAATAATAATTTATCTCCTTTTTTGTTTACTTAAAAAAAAAAAAACAAATTCTCTTGTGTGTGTAGCGGAAATCGAGATTGATAATAAAAAACGATAAGCCAATGTACGAAAGTCATGCAGATGAAAGCACCAACGTGGAAATTGGAATAGTGCAACAAAGACGCACAAACGTAAACAACGAATGTAATAACGGCCTGCAAATTATAAAAAATGCAAACATCAAAAGAAAAGACTACAGACCACGAATGGACGCCAGAGGAAGAGATTCAGTTATTTTATGCTTTGTCCGGGTTGAAACCGGTTGGAGTTAATCGACATTTTTATGTGGCCTGTATTGCTGAGCGTTTGTCGCGTAGCTTAAATCGTGATTTTCTCGGAGAACATATTTGGACGCACTTGAAGTCGATGTATAATTTAGATGTCTTACAGTTACATGAACAGGTACCTTTTCCCAATGAGCAGAAAGAATTTTCTTTGCCGGAAGTGGAGTTTGGGGTGTTCATGTCTAAAAAAGGGGCATCTAGTGAAGAAAGACGACAAAGTTCGGACGGGCCGCCATCAATTATAGCTGTGGCAACCGATAACACCACTACCAGGGGTAAGTATTTAAAAGTAAATAGAAAAATCTTTAATGATTTCGTCGTGTGCCTTTCAGATAAAAATCAAAGCTACTTATTTAGCAAAACTTCGTCCCTATCAAGTGGAGGTCACCAAACGATTAAAGACTTGGATAAAAAAATTACTTCAAAATTAATAGATGTCCCGAAACGCCTTCCTAAACGTACGCGAGGTTCTGCATCATTGGAATCTAATAGCCCCTCAACCACACCACCTCCTACACAAAACAATAAAAGAAGACGTATTTAGAAACCCAACACATTTTCTTTTTTATTAATCATCAAAATCATCTGTTTCCTGATCTTGCTTTTGCGAACTGTAAACGGAAAATGGCGTTAAAACATTTTCTGTGTTAATATACTCCAAAAATGTTTTCAATAAATGTTTATTGATTTCGTCATTTTGGGTGATTTCACGTGTCGGTGAAAAAGTTGTGACAGGCAACGTCGGAGCGCTCATGTCTAGCAGTTGAAGAGCTACGTCAGCTTCCGCTGGGGCATCTGTTATACAAGGCATCGTTGGGCGAAGCTTTTAACTTTAATTACAACGAAGTTTGACTTAAATTCTTTTGTTTTTATGAATTTGATGACTGTATCGCACAAAATATGTTTAAAATGAAAAAAGTGGCAACAATTTTTCATTCTTCAAATCAGCTGATGCTATACTTTCTTCATTATGTGGTTGTAGACCTACTTTCATCAAAAGATTTCACACGTGAGCAGTAAATAAAACATGTTTTGTATTTTGGAGAAATATATGAAATCCCTCTTCTCCGAATTATGGTATAATAAAACATTATAAAGTGGAACAATTTATTGGACATTTTAATCCATTTATATTTCTGAAAGGAATATTTCTAATAGCCTTAATTTTACTTCAATTTGCTTTTATAGTAAATAGTTTTACACATCATAATTTAATTATTTAAATATTAGATCAATCCTTTAAACAGTATATATGATAAAAAGAACCAGATATAAAAAACTTTTTGATAAATTTGTGTTTAAATTTGCTCAGAGATTTCTAATTTTTTCTTTTGGTTTGCTTGTAAATAAATGCAAAGAAAAATATATATTCCGAATTAGAAAAATGTTTAGGAAGGAGGAATAGTGTGGGGGAAGTCTTTATAATGTATGTGTATATATTTTCATTTCGTATGCTTAAGGTATATCGATACAACTATTTTTTTAATGGTAAGAATTTTATATAATGAAAGTTAAATTCACTCTTTCTTACATCTTCATCGCTTTATCACTACAGTTTCGGCTTTTTATTCGACCTTGAGCAATTCAACATCAAAGGTTAAGGTAGAATTTGGAGGAATCACACCCGGATGACCGCGAGAACCATATGCATAGTCAGGCGAGCAGATCAATTTAGCACGTTGACCCACCGACAACTGAGCTACGCCTTCATCCCAACCGCGTATTACTTCTCCTTTTCCAATAGTAAAACGGAATGGTTTATTACGATCTCGAGATGAATCAAACTTTGTGCCATCATCTAAAGTGCCAGTATAATGCACAGAAACGATTTGGCCATTTTTTGGGTATGTACTACCTACAAGTGGAAAAGTTAGGTTAGATGTTGAGCAATTATTTACACTTGTATTATTTAATTCGTCTTATAGTATATAACTTACCAATAAGTAATTAATATAAAATGTTACTTACCATCTCCAGCTGAAATTGGAACAATTTGTACGCCCATTTCTTTTTTTTGTATTTTGTTAAATGCAGTTGAAAATTTCTGATTTCTTGCACTATTGTAGATTTCTCAGGAAAAAAGCTACTGCCGCTAATGAAAAAAATTGTTCGGTTATAAATGTAAAGGTGGAGTAATAGATACATAAACTGTACGCTTTGAAACATTTTTTAAGCATGAAATTGCCATATATACCTTTTTATTATTTGACTTTTTGATTTTTTGCCTTAGTTACGTTTAATATTTTCGCAAGTTTTCTTTGCTTCATTCATAAAAAAGGTTTCTTTTTTATAATTAATTAGTTTTGCTTTCTTCCCTTTTAAGAGAGAAGTAGTTCGTAATATATTTAATACGGTTTATAAAACTTTGAAGTTGGCAATGCTATAATATTTACATAAACAATAGATAACACAAATCGGCGCTTAAATAGTACGGATCCGAGACCGGAGCTCGTAAATTAGAAATTTTATATATATAGTAAATATATTGCTCAGGAGATGAGTGAACTGTCGGCAAAACTGCGCTACATTTTACAATTCTATTTCGACAGAGGCACAAGTGCTGCACAGGCTCGCGAAGAAATATGCGCTCTTTATGGGCAAGATACATTATCAAAAGCAACAGCCAAAAGATGGTTCAGTCGTTTTCGGTCGGGAAACTTAGACGTTCAAGACGCTCCCCGAAGTGGACGACCAATCACGGAAAAAGTGAATGAAATATTGGCAAAAGTGGAACAAGACCGTCATGTAAGCAGTGTTACTGTGTTGTTTTTTTCTAACAAATAATTGGTGGAGGTTCAAAAAATTGGTCTAGCTGGTCCAAAGTTCTCACATCCAATTTAGAATGTCGGAATTCTATTAATTCATAATTTTTGCGATTTTTTTTTAGGTAAGCAGTCATGATATCGCCAGAGACTTAAACATCAATCACCAAACAGTACTCAACCACTTGGAAAAAGCTGGTTACAAAAAAAAACTTGATGTGTGGGTACCGCCAGATTTGACTCAAAAAAATTTAATTGACCGCATTTCAATTTGTGAATATTTACTGAAACGTAACGAACTCGAGCCATTCCTTCAACGTTTAATAACTAGTGATGAAAAGTGGATAACCTACGACAATGTAAGAAAAAGATCATGGTCTAAGCGAGAAGAAGCTCCACAGCCCATGGAGAATCCCGCGCCCACAGCTAGGAAGGTTATGTTGTGCGTATGGTGGGACTGGAAAGGCGTTGTACACTATGAGCTACTGTCGCCAGGTACTACAATAGATTCTGACCTGCTTTGTCGACAATTAGAGCGCTTGTATATAGCAATACAAAAAAAACGACCGGAACTCGTAAACAGCGTAGTTGTGTACCATAGACCATATATATGTTTAGCAACTCGTCAGAAATTGGGAGAAAATGGCTGGGAAATTTTAATGCATCCACAGTATAGCCCAGACTTGGCACCGTCAGATTATCATTTGTTTCCATCTTTACAGAGCTCCTTGAACGGTGTTAAATTAGCTTCAAAGGAAGCCTGTGAAAATCATTTGGCTCAATTTTTTGATCAAAAACCACCGAAATTTTACAGCGATGGGATTATGGCGTTACCACAAAAGTGGCAGAAAGTCATCGAACATTACGGTGCCTACGTGGATTCATAATGATATGTTGTAACAGTGATGGACGCATTTTAAATTTAACCATGATAGACTCAATATTTTTTAAACAAACGGCCCTCAATCCTTGTTTGATAGCTCATTTTGGAATACTCATTGTGGTTACATCAAGAACATGATGATAACGTATAGCACGACGCATTTTTAAATATTATTAGCAATGCTGGCGTAGATGCTACAGAGATTTTGTGTTTTGCAGAACTTAATATGTCGCTGCAGAGTGCATATATTCTTAAATATAACTCAATGCAACTTGAAAAAATTTTTAAACTTATATGCGTTTCGTTTTAATTTTCACCTGTATTAGGTAGTATTTAAATTTTTTCCTCACTTTTCAGTCAGAATACTTCCACATTTATTACCAGTCGGCTTAACAAGCAATATACATAAGCAATTAAGAAACATATTTCCGAATTTGCGAGTTTTACACAACAAGGGTAGGAAGTGGTAAACGTTTATTAGCGATTTTTGGGTTTTACACAACAAATTATATATAAAAATCTGCTAATGGAAAAATTTATGAGTTTTTTTTTTTTAAATTAAGACGGACAGACAGTATTCCATATTTGATGAGTCTAGACATTTGGATTCACAAGTGAACGACTTGCGATAAACATGCAAAATGTGGTGACATTTTATTTTCACCGTTATTCATATTTATTGAAAGCAACTCTTTGATCTCTCTATCCAGAAAATGCGTCCGAATTAAATAAGCGAGTCCGAATAGCTCCACTGAATTTGGCAACAATCGGAACGGTTATTACTTGGAAAAACGCTAGCCATGAGGCGGTCTGCAAAAAAAGTAAACGTTCAACCGGATCTTTGTTTTTGCTAAACGCTACAAATTATCTGTTGTATCAAAAATTTGATAATTTTAAATTTGGAATCTATCTAGGAAAGCGCAAAAAAATGTTATGTTCCCCTTTTTTTTTTAAGTTAGTAATAAGTGGACAAGCGCATCAATTGTAGTACAGAGTATATAAAATTTTAATGGACTCAGGGCTTAGAGAAGCCACCCATCGTTATAGCGGTCGACTGAGAATCATGTTCTGAATCGATTCAATCTTCTGCAATATGCCCAAAATAGAAATTTTGCCACACAGGTTTCTTTTGGCCCAGCTTCCTGTAGTAGAAGAATCGCCTTTATAGGATCACAAGATCGAATTTTGAGTATTTTACGTTAGAAATAAGTGAAGTATAGCTTTAGGCGAACTACTTAAAATTAAAAACTTTTGTGCCCGGAACTGTCACTGTAATAAAACAGTATTCCGTTCTCCTTTCAAACTGGCCCGGCGTACGGCGTTTGATAAAACTCGTTCTTTCCATTCTCAGGCATCTTTTTCACGTTCTAGTTGCAGTATCCGTAACTCCAGTTTACGCGATGAATCCCGCAAATCAATCACTTTATTAAAGTGTTTGCACAGCAAAATTCGTATCTCCTCTGGCGATTGCTTATTTAGCCTGGTCATTAACATTTCTTCACTTTTATCCCTTCGCAAACGTTCTCCAATATTCTTAAAATGATCGGGCAAGCAGGGGAGGGGGGGGGGAGGGGGGGGGGGATATCTTATCCATTTGGAAGTAGCGATTTACATACACGTTTAAGAGTACAACAAATTATTAACAACTTAACAATGAATGTAGATAAGTTATGAATACTCCAATGCATAAAGACAGTCACTGAAGTCTGAGTTGCACTTAGTTAAAAAAGAAGGGAAGAATTCCGAAACAGGTGAGCAATAATGGGTGCCCACTTCTTTATCAACTACAACAAGTGGTTTAATGCAATCGAAACAATTGAAAATAAAGTTTGGCGATCAAAATAAAGTGTTCACGATTTATATTTGATCGATGTGGAGCGTTCAGTTAAAGAGATACTCATAAATTGTCAAGCTTATTATAAGGATACATCGATCCGTAACTTAAACAATACTATTTTACTTAACTTAACATTGTGGCTGCGGTATGCCAACAAGGTAAAAAAATAGTTTGGGTCCATTTCATGTCGAAATTCGAGTGCAAGCGCCTTTGTGGCATACATTTGAGAAAAGATCAAAAATGTCGAAATGTGCCGTTGGGGTGGATGGATATAAAATTGCTGGAAGAAATTAAGGCAGCCGAGAAGAAATCTAAGTAAATTTACAAAAAAATGCTAAAATTTTGGTTCTAAAGTTTTTTTTTTTTCTTATGAACCAGATAGCATTTACGTAACATTGTTTCGCATCGTTGCAACATGGAGACTAATTCACCGAATTTCAAACGATACAGCTCGGTCGATGCGTTGGCAAGTTCGTATAAACTGTAAAAACTAGAAAACATCCACCCTTTGTGAATGCCAATGTAATCGAAGATTGCTTTTCGGAGCATCTAACCTGCGGGCATCTTGAAATTACTTGGAGATCTTAATATCAATAAAATATTTTTTCTTTGCTCTAAATAAGTTATAATTTCTATAGACTATCTTTTCACATAAATAAAAACAATTTTTCTTTAAGTTTGCAAGGTCTGTGTGGTGTAGTGGGTCCACTAATTTTTGGCCAATCAATAGAAGCATTAATTGGCAAAAGAAATTGTTTCGATGAAGTTGTTTCGGGATTTATTTCGTTGTCATTCTCTCGCCTTGTATGTTCGTTAGCCTTCATTTCATTATTGTTATTATTATTTATCTCTATCTCAGCATCAATAACCGGAAATGCTTTTCAAAAATCCACACATAGCGTAGACGATGGGAATTTCTGCTTAAATACAAAAGAAAGGCACTCATATAAAAATATTTACTAAATCCCTAAGGTTCCTAAATAATATCAAGTCCAATTTTGAGTTTCTTGTTTTTCGAAGTAAGATGCTTGTTCTTCTTTTTTTGATGTAATTCATCTTAGCAAACTTATTGCATATTTTTTGCTGTAAGATGCTTGTTGTTATTTTTTTGGTTTAATTCATCTTAGCAAACTTATTGCATATTTTTTGGTGTAAGATGCTTGTTGTTGTTTTTTTGGTTTAATTCATCTTAGCAAAGTTATTGCATATTTTTTGGTGTAAGATGCTTGTTGTTGTTTTTTTGGTTTAATTC
>KK502677.1:330486-348074 GCA_000688735.1 Glossina austeni
TTTTTTTCGGATTTTAAGAGAACATAAAATTGAAAAGAATTCTGAGCGAAGAGTATAACTAACTGCGCATAAAGTGACTTTTATTCGAATTTTAAGAGAACATAAAATTGAAAAGAATTCTGAGCGAAGAGTATAACTAACTGCGCATAAAGTGACTTTTATTCGAATTTTAAGAGAACATAAAATTGAAAAGAATTCTGAGCGAAGAACATAACTAACTGCGCATAAGGTGACGTTGTTTAGGATTTTACGAGAACATAAGATTGAAAAAGAGTTCTGACTGCAGAGTATAACTAACTGCGCATAAAGGAATCAAAATACAAACACGATCTTAGTTTTGCGTTTTATAAATTTTTCTCGCTTTTCTTATGAATTGTTTTCGTAATTTGAATATGTATATAAACTTTTACTCTTTTACCTATGCTTGGCTAATTGAATGCTTACTAGTCGCAACTGTACGAACTTGCACTGAGTTTAATAATCCGCCAAATGATATGACTAGAGAGATGCTCCAATAAATTCCCTTTGAATGGCGTAGTTAATGGTTTTTCAATAATTTAAATGTGATCTGATAAGACTTCAAGTGATTGTTCAACGGCATTCTCCAATGCAAAAAAAAAAAATTATTTTACAACAGGGAAACACTCAAAAAAAAAAAAAAATAATAATTTTCGTCAATTTACTACTTGAATGCATATTTCCCTACAAAGTAAGGCAGAAATGAGATCGTCATCATAAACCATAACCAACATCAGTAAATGTTTGTCAAGAGTAGTCTTCCTTTAGCAATTTCTAAAGATTTCTATTGTCTACATGAACTTAAGTTTTAACGGCGAACGTTCCAAAGTTAGCCATCAGTTGGACATTCTTAACTGGCCTAAGAATCTTGCCCTGAATAAGGTTATAGGCATTTCATAAGATCTATCTAATGTACTTAAATAAATCACTTCATCGATCCATCCATCGTTGATGGCTATAAAAAACTTTATATTCAGATAGATTATTCCGATGTTCTTTCGACCAATCGATCTTGGCTTTTTTGATCGTTCGAAAGGGTAAAGAAAAACGAACACTTTCTAATATGCCTGCAATTTTTTTGCAAGGGTAAGTGTTCGGGAAATGGGAAATGCCAGTGTACATAACGGTTGAATTCGATGGTTTTAACCTTCCTTTACATAAAATAACAGTATTTTTGATTTATTTAGCCCAAGCCGACACTAATCATGGAACGCTCAAAATTCCTCTTCTTCCGAACTCATTACTTTTACTGTTCACTTGAAGAAATCAGTCCACCAAACACGTTCAGAGGCTTACGATGTGATACTGGCCCATTCGAATCGACTGAAAATGCCATTTTTTTTGGCCACTTGTCGTAGCTCGGAAGGGAAGTTCTGCCACGCCCAACGTACTCACAAGACATGTCGTCTCCGGATTGCCACTTGTTTAGATCGGTGCACCGGTGGCTTGGCTGGCAAAGATGAAAATGTACGAAAATGGGTCGATGGGTGGATCGCTGCCAGACCATTATAAGTTTTTTCGACATGACATAGCCACGACCAAAATTTTTGCAAACACCTCACATTAATCATATTGATGCCTATGAAAGCTTGTCTTCTTTTTCATCATTCATTTAGTTTGATCGTAAAACAGTGAACACATTTCCAAATCTTTGTAAAAAATATTCAAAAATTATATAAAAGAATTTTTCAACAATTTTCAACATAACTATATAGATTTTCGGACTAACACATGCCAGCTAGTTTAGGAGTAATATATGCAGTCAGCTTTGTAGCTGATAAAAAGTCAAAACTATACATAAAATGGGTAGAATTAGAAAAGATTTTTACGGAGAACATTATGAAAAAATTCGGAAAATTTTTTTTCTTCTTTGACTTAAACTAAAAAGATAATATTTGAGAAATCAGGTACAAAAACAAATAATTTTCAATTCTACAAACTTCCCATCAATAAAAAAGCTTTTCGAATAAATTTTGCATTTAAGTTTTGAGATTCGAATCGAAATTTCATAAGAGTATCATTTTGAAAACTTTTTCGATTAGTTTCAATATATTTGAAAATAATATTCATATTTTTTATTTTCCATATGCGTCTTTTACTTATGCTCTAATACAATTTTATTTACAGATATATTTTTAAAGCTTATCATAAAAATTGTGTTAAAAGTTTATATTTTTTTATTATTATTATCAATACTATTATTATTGAATTATTAGATCGAAATTCCTTACGGAGATATTGCATATACTTATACGTTATATATTTTTTGTAAATTTTTTTTACACTTAACTTTGGAAATTATATATAAATTTTTTTATCTTTTTTTTTCTTTTACATTGTGGTAACAATTTTTTTCTTTTTTTTTTTTTGTTTATTTATGTCAGCGATGTTGACAAACTTTTTACAATTTTCGATTTTTGCACAACATTTCATTAATATTCGTTATAAATGTTTTCAGTTTCAGCATTTCTGTATATATACATATATATATATATATATATATANAATCAAACTATCATCATCCGATTCGTTAACTAACACGGCTTCGTTACCATCGCTGTTATCAAAAGTATTAGGAGTAACTTCGTCCATATCACAATTGGTTTTCTCCTTACAAAAGGTTTTTAAAAATTCTAAACATACAGTTTTCCTTTTGGCTTTTTTCCCTTTCCTCCCGTACAAGGGTTTTCCGAATTCAGAAATCAAAATTTCTCTCTGATAGTCTTTAGTACAACTAGAAAAACCAACATGTGTACGCTTCGAACCTTTCAGCATAAATTTGTGACCTTTCGATTCTGGGCCTTTCTGTAACACAACAGTGTTGCACAAACAAAAATTTTAAAATAACGTACACTAGACCATTTTGTCAGTCCATCTTTCATAACCATTGTAAACATGAATTTTTGGACAACACCGTAGTTGTATACGATTCAACAAAATTTATTTATGCCAAATATTTTTAAGAATAATTGAATATTTTACATAATTCTCTCTTTAATTTGCTAAGCGCATTTCACATTCAACAATGATCGCGAGGAAAATTGTAATCACAAGAACAAATAGAGCAATCGAAAGCAAAGCTACAACCATAGACTGTAACTGCACACTATTATGCAGAAACCACTGTAACTGGAAATTATCAAATTTTTGCTTTTCTTTGCTACTACTTTTATACCCTACACCATCTGTGGTACAGGGCATAGTAACTTAGTGCGGTCGTAGGTAACACGCAGAAGGGCTTAAAATGGACCCACCTTTTACTATAACGATCGATTCAGAATCATTATCTGAATTGATCTAATCCTGTCTATCCGTCTGTCCGTCTGAAGGTTGTCCATGTAAATTTACCTTCAAGCTATAGGTCGCAATTTTTGAGATGAAATTTGATGAAAGTTGGTGGAGTGATGTGTTTTACCCCAAGGACGAACGCTATTGTAAATGGTTCGGATTGATCCACTTTTACGACTACTCCAAAAAAATGCAATTTTCAAAATTTCTTAGCAAACATGGCTAAGCAGTAGTATTTTGGCATTCTAGATTGGTATGAAAACATTGAACCGGCTGAGGCAATTTTTGAACCCCCTCTTCTATAACGAAAACTGAAGCTCAGGTCTAAATTTCAGTGCTTCATGATGAAAATTGTATCATAATAGTAATTTAACANTATAATGGAAGCGTGGGGTATAGGTACTAAAATATAAATAAAAACTACACACAAAAATCTTATAATACATTTTTTCGGCTAGGGCCGAAGTTACAAAAAAAAAAAAAAAAAAAACAATAAAATTTGTTTAAATAAATTCTTTCTATTACCACAAAACTGACTAAAGTGTATTCTTTAATATTAAAATCCAATTTTTTTGAATGCAGAAAATGCGAAAACTCTCTCGTTGGAGGCCTAAGTAAAAGCCAGTTTCTTATTAAAGTTTTCCTTCATTTCACATAACTTTCTTTTCTTAGTCCTACACGACTAGTCTTACAGAGTATATACAGTTGGTGGGAATGTATGTAACCCACATATAAACTTAAGCTGGGACCAACTATTACTGTAACGATCGATTCAAAATCATTTTCTGGATCAACTTAAGCTTGCCAGGTAATCGTATGCCTGTGTAAAGGCCTAAAGTTTTATAATGAAGATCGGTCCATAATTTGACATGACCGTACATGCCAACCATATCAAATTTGGATTACTGTCTTTCTTCTTTTATTTTAGATTCCACTATATATAACCCATCGATACTTTATATGGCGACAAAGTCCAAAGTGCACTTTTTTATGACGAAAAATAATGAAATCTTTGCCAAGGAATTTTCATTTGTTATATCTGGATCACACCAGTGAACTTTTTGGATACTTTTCAATACACTTTACATGAAAAGATTAACGTAAAAATGAGTAAATAATTGTATTAAGCGAAGTGATATGAGAGAAGACTAGCAAGTCGGCATAGCCGGTGTAGTAGTCATACTTTTACTTAATTATGAACGGTGCGTGGTTGTACCTATAGTGTGTGCTCGATCGGTAAAGTCATAACACTTACGTGCCAACTTGCGCCACGTCTTTCTTTCTGACATATGTAGAGTACATTTTCCACGAAAATAAGATACCGTTAGACACTAATAAAAAATTTGCTATGCGTTTAAATGGGAAACAATCGGACAGATCCCAATTAGAGAGTAGAGTATTTGATAATGGCCGGCCGGCCTTGCCTTACTATAATGTTTTTACTTCTTAAAGTTGTGGAAGAAAAAGAAACCAAATTCATAAGGAAATTTATTTAGATAGAAGATGTGATAAGAACAACTAATAATCAATTGGTTATGCGTTTAAATGAGAAAACAATAGAAAAGCTAATTAGGGGAATTATGTCAACAATGAAATGTTTTGTGTGTGAAGTGATTAAACAGATTAATTGATATGTTTCAGAATTTCTTAAAGAACGGATGACAAATATCGTTCATGTCAGTCTGATGTCATTATTATTGGATGTCAGATCTTTAAAGCGATTTTTTTAGGCATTTTTCCTTTTATAGAAAAGATTTCAGCAATTAATTTATTCATTGCATTTTTGGTAGAAGCATCTTAAGAGATTATTAGGTTTTCAGGAAATCTTTAAAAAAATTCGAATAACAAAAATCAAGATATTGAAATTAAATCTAACTTCGTATTTTCATAGATACACACACAATTGTAGTATCTACGTGTATAATTACAAATCCGTTCCTAACTCAATCCAAAGATTAGAAACCTAGGCATTTGAAGTCAAAATGTAGTCTGCTCTGCAGCCATTTATTCCTCTTGAATGTTGAAAGTAGTCTCAGTCATTAAATGATAGTTTGCACTGTTATATTCTAAAAAGAAATATTTTTACATGAAGGGTCCTGATTGTGGGTAAACATTTTTCCGAAAAAATAGGATAGTAATAAAATCGTCTCCTTCCAGGAGAATCTATTACCAATACCATCTATTTACCTATCATTAAGGAAAGGAGTCCTTTTTTTTCCAAATAATCTTAAGGATTTCTTTATATCAATTATCGGGAGTTTACTAAATTTGCCATATCGCTAGTACAACCTCAAAGAGTTGCGGTCAGCGGTGAATATTTTATGACCGTTATATGAAGTATTTTGCCCAGTTATCCGTATGCGTATAAGATTGTAATACTTGCACGGCTTACTAACATTTCATTTATACATACTTTGCTTAAGTCCACAAGTTTTTGTTCCACTCATTATAAGAGAGAGCGCTCATGTTATCAATACTTTTTTGGACTTGGGCGATGGATACTTACAACTCATCTTAAGACGAGTACGTAGGTTGCTCACATCTTCTTTTTGTTTTAAGTAGGGATTTACAGAAACACAAAATCTGTAAAGTAATCAAAATGTTTATCATAAGTATTATGACTTAGAAGGAAAGATCAAAAAAATTTTTAAAAGAATCTATTATCGCCTTTTATAAAATTTTTTAAGTTTAAATTTTGATCTTTAGAAGATTTTAAATTTTCTAAAATTTTTTGTTTTCATTTTCTCACAAAATTTCGCTACAATTTCTATAATTCATATTAAATAACTTTAGAATTAAGAAATTCAGTCGCAAGTTTAGTAAGGCAGAGATTGTAATTAATTAACTCAATATAATATATATATAAAAAAAAAAAAATTAAAATAAAAAAAAAAATAATAAAAGTAAAATAAATCTTAACCCAATGGAAGAATTGGCACAAATTTCTTATCAGGAAGGAGGCTGACAACTTTTTTAAAAATCATTTTCTTAAAACGCTGTCACGAAAATCGCCTCAATTTTTTCCTATAAAATTATGATTTCTTAAAAATACCTTTAAAAAACTTTACTGTGTTTGATACAAGAGCTGGTCGTCGACATCAATTCACATCCAGCCCCAGCAGTTGGGATCACGTTGATTTTTAAATTCCACTTGACCGATATGTAATCGTAGATAGGGTCTCTTTAGATGCGCGGGCAAATTTCGGGCGAACTTTTCCATAGATGGGCCCGTTTTGGAAGGCATTTTTGGTAATTGCAAATTCAATATCCTAATGTCATACTTTAGATTGCTGCGCGCCAATGGAGGGGCGATTTTTATACGGTTTGTTATCGTCATTGTACGCTTAATACCAATTAATAATTTCTCTCCATTGGGATCGTGACGTTCGAGAGAGCAGTGTTCGATTAATTCGTTTTTTGTGAGAAATTCAAATTTACAATAATTGCAACGATAGTTAACACAACGCCGATGTCGTATCATATGACGGTCCAGTTGATGCTGATACTGAAATGTATTTCCGCATTTGTAGCATAAATAGCGGCCGCTATTCTGACGATCCAAATGATAATCGAGAAACACTCTAAAAATTTTGCATTTTATTATAAAAATATAAAAGTTCAGTGACTACTTGCTGCATATATACTCACTTGCTGGTAAAACAATTGCCGCATTTTTTGCAATAGAACCATGATTTCTTGAAGTGCTCCAAATAATCGTGTAACATGATTTTCGGCAGGGTGTCGGTTTTAAAATCGCAATCGGTCACGAAGCAAGTGAATGATTTTGAAATTATTTCTAATTTTAAGCGATCCAAAAGGTAAAGATCTGCAAATATTTTATTAATAAATTTTCAACTTTTACTCATTTAGACTCAACCCTTTTTAGGATGATATTGTTTCGATGTTAAATTTACGTTAATTTTAGCATCTGATTCGACTTACCATATTCTTTGTCTGTATGTATTTGTAAATGCTCGTCATCATCGAATGGATAATAATCAAAATTGTAGTCAAACTGTGATATGACACTTTGCGAATTGCTATGCTCTTCCACCCACTGTCCAGTGAAACTCAAGCGCCTATGGTACATGGTGTCTGGAATAGATACCTCGTCATCATCATCATCCTCTTCATTATAGCCGTAAGTATCAACAGCACTTTCGGAGTCGCTATGTTCAAAATTTTCGTTGAAGCTACTTGGTGCTTGCGGCACGCTTTTATTGTCTATGCTTTTACGTTTACTTTGTTTAGTCTTCTTGGTTACACTTTTTACGGAACGACTTTTCTTTGTTTTCACTCCTTTTTTAGTGATTGATTTGTTGGGTTTACTGTTAGGTTTTTTTGTTGGTTTTTTTGTTGTTGTCATTATCGACACTGCCAGACTGGATCCGATTGATAAAGCCCTTGATCTAGCCCGTGTCATACGTCTTGCTGGCAAGGCCGGTTCATCATCTTTAGGGTCCGGCGTACTTACGGCTAACTTAGCCTCTTGTTTGGCTGCACATACTACACGATGAAATTCGAATTCGTATTTGCTTGTAAACTCATCGCCACAAATGTCGCAATAGAATCTTTGCAGATGTATACGCCTATGCTCCCTCAATTTGTTTAATGAATCCACAGTTACAGCGCAAGCATTGCAGTGAAAAAGGCGTGATGTGGTGGTTGTTTGCGTTCGATTATTATCTGCAGGTGTGGGACGACAGTCATCTAATCTAAATTCGGGCGTCTGTTGACTCTCATCGTCCGCTTCTAAATGGGTACTTTTAACACTACGCGCTGAAGTCGTCATTGACTTAGCGTAGCGTTGTGAAGATTTGCAGCGTCGCACATGTTTTGTATGATAGTCTTTGCGCCAATAAGTGCGACTACAATGTGGACATGCTAGCTGGACGGGTATTTTACGTACCCGGGCATAACTTTGTTTACGATTTGCTCCCCCCGATTCAGTTGTCAAAGGTGAAACATTTCTTTCTTCATAAACTTCCAACATAGAATAGTTGTTCATCGTTGGCAAGGGTGGCATTGGTGCGTTATTGACATTTTCGCAGTGTTTCACTGCATTATTGCTTGTTTGCTTTGCAGCTACCTCGTCATTGCTATTATTTGTTTTCATCACTGGGGAGCAGCTACGTTCCAAAACAGGCGTATGTAGAGGTGTGTCTTCTGTTACAGGTATAAGAAAATTGTTCGGACTAGTATCAGGCGTAAGTGATGTTATCAATAATTCTTGATGATGCTGATGGGGTATAAGTTGCTTTTGTTGTACATTTGCTGCCGCTGAAGCTAGTTGAGCATTCTGCGACGATAATTTTTGGAAACGCCTCCCTATTGACATTGTGAGCTCTTTATGAGCGTTGATTTTGAAAATGCATTGCACACAAATCGAACTTAACCAGTTTTGTACATTTTCTTTCTAAAGGGGGGAATTATGAAGTTATGGATAAATAAATTCAATAACGTATTTTTATTAAACAACTTACCGACAGATGCCAATATGTCATAAGAGTTTCGTTCATTGGAAGATTTTTTCGCATATCAACCAGGCGGTTTCCCTGGTCGCGCATACACATTGAGCAAAATTTGGCGGCTTGAGCCTGCTCTTCTACTTGCTTCGGTAGTTCCATCTTATCTTTATTTAGCAAATGGTTTATAATACCATTCTGGTATATAGACGGCCGTTCAGGTGACATGCGAGCAAACGCCTCCTGGTCGCACTTCACAGGCGTTTCTTGCTTACGTTTCTTACTGCCTATTTGTTGGGCTTTTCTCGCACTTCGTAAACCTACTCCGCCATTCATAATTATGTTTCTAAATGTTTGTTGTTCTTAAATGTTTCTTCTCTATAAGAAATTGACTCCCGTATCTTATCATATACGAAATAAACTAACATTTACCATAAAAGGTATTACAAACGTTTTGTCTGTTTGGCTAATTGCCTTGCAAACGAACTATTAACTTTTAACCATATTTCCGCTTAACTTCCATTTCATTTTTCTTATTGTAAATATATCGTTTTAAATGGCTTTTTTAGGCTTGCACTAATTAAATTAAAAAATTTGATTTTAGCAAATATTATATTTAAATTTTCAGTATTTAGTGAAATTTTTATGAAAAAGAGCGGCTTCACGTAAATTAATTTTACTCGCAACAACGCTCAGCTGTTGTAATGATTTGACGTTTATCTAAGATTTTTTTTAGATATAAGAAGATTGTCAAGTTCAAGTTGCGACTGTTTTGTGACATAATTTTTTTAAAGGTACGAAACGAATTTACATAATCTAATGCGAACTGTTCCCCAATTTAAACGTTGAAGAGGATGTTTTATTTATGTCGTGCTGTATTTTTCCAATTGAAACATTTCAAAAGCATGTCTCATTCCAATAGTCTCTTTTTTAACACAGAGGTGTTAAAAAGCCACTCAATGGCCATCGTGAAGCCACTCAATGAAATTGATAAAGAAAGAAAATTTGATCGTAGTTAGGTGAATTTATTGCATCAACGTAGCCGTTTCGATACCAAAAAGTATAGATCTCCTGAATTTTATTTTCATGCATTCCAGATTTTAATCTTCGCCGAATTCTTTGAAAAGTTATGGGAACTCTGCAAAATATAAAGACGCGCCTTCTTGATAGCGTTGATTTTTTATTTATTTATTTTTTTTCGGAATAACTTGAAAATGAAATAGACCGTTTCGTTTGTCTTCAATTTAGCTTGCAACAACAAAAGGACCTCGATAAGAACACACAGCAAAACAAAAGACGAAATTTTGAATAACACAAATATATTTGCATATACATACATGTAATTCAGTATACTTAAATACAATAAATTAGGGTTAAAGTCTTTAAAGAATGAAGATGTACAGTTGAGACACTAGCGTTCGCCGCTTGCTTAGAATTTTTACAAAATAAATTCATTCCTGTTTAAACCCTAGTTGAATAAAATTAATATCTCAAGGAAAATGTAAAAACAACTTACCTTCGGTTTTTTATATCTGTTCTCATCTGCATCTCATATCGAATATCAATATATTACTGGCTTGAACTTAACCCACTTATGTAGCACATATATTCTTGTCTTTGCTATAAGGTTCGCTTCCATGCTAAGATGATTAATAATTGAACGATATTGAAAGAATAACAAAATGATGAGAAAATCTAAAATAAAAAGTAATATCATAAATAAAAAAAAATGAATTATTCAACTCACTCTGTTTACCATATAGTGTATGTGTAAATTTGCCAAATATTTACAAAGACAATACGAAGTGTGTTATAAAAAATGTCAATGAAGTTGTACAAGTTCTTGAAATATTTTAGACGATGCTTAAACTTATCAGAAAAACCAAATTTTATTCCTATCACTGCCAAAATCGCAATGTGCCCTCTCTGTGTACATAAGACACTAAATAAAAATATTGCAAACATGTTGTTAGTGAAATATTCCATCTTATGGCTTTGTTTTTGTTCAACATGTATTTCTAAGACTACACATCATGGACATATGTTTACAATACGAGAATGTTTTCAATAAACTTGTACCCTGGTCTGTTAACGCCATAGAATACGCCCTTCCCTAAAATATATTAAAATAAATAAATAAAACGTACGTAAGGATTTGTTCAAGAGAAAGAAACAAATAATTTTATTGAAAGTCTAGCGAATCGGTAGCCAACAGTGGGATGCGCTTAAGATGTCTGCACTTCATTCATTTAAATCATTCATTTAAATACATTCTAGGAGAAATATTCTTCAAGTATCTGCATCAATTGTTGCTTCTGCGTTGTGGTTCTTTTCACAAATTAAGTTCCACATTGTGGTTCTTTTCCTACCTTGAGGATCGCCCAAGTGTTAAGAAAAAAAACAATATATTCATTGAGGAGAGATTGTGTGAATTATTTGATTACATTTGATTTTTCTAAATGAACTGCGGAGCAGAAGCTTTAAACAGTATTGCCTTCTCATCATATCAGTACTTTTTTGTTCCAAGTCAATAAGAATAGTGTTTTTTAATTTCAAATAAGTCTTCAATAGCGGCACAGCAACAAGTATCCGCAATGGCGATTCGAAAAACAACAAACATTATGTATATAAGAACACATGAAACATTTCGTTAGCAACATTATTGCATTTCATTTTGCATTTCATATCTTGTGCATATGGAGAGGCCGTATTTGGGGCGATTTTGATAGGGCCTATAAATATTAAGGAAATTAGGTTTTTCTGATAGATATCAGCATTTTTCAAGACGTATGCGAAAACTGTAGTTACGTAATGCCTCTGAAAATTGCTACAACACGATTTGGACAATGCATCCTTTCAGCGTTAGCATTGTAATTTTACATGAGGCTTAGTAGGAGTAACTCAGCTTTTTTGCTTTTGTGATCGTAATTAAACGCTTAGTTTGTTTTATATGCGCACGCTTGCTAATATTTTCTAATTTTAATACTTATTTTTACTTCGCAATAAATCGTAACTTAGCAAAGACATTTTTAGCGAAGATGTGGGCGGGCTATCTTCACTTCGGTAATATATTCAATATATAATTTTCAAGTTTGTTTTTCGCATTAATATTTTTAATTTTTTTAACTAAAATTGCTTTAACTAAAAATCTGGCGCTTTACGCGTCGTATTAAATGACGTTTTAAATACCGTCGAAAAGCCGTCAGAAATGAAAAGTTATAGAAAAAATATATGTGTGAAGCATAAAGTGAGTAAAATGAAAATAAAAAAAAGTTTAGTTTTATTTTAAAACTTCATTATTAATGGGAGAGAAAGACATTCAGGCGGCACAGTTGAGGAAGGACTTTTGTTGGATTCATAGCAAAGAAGGACACGTAGGTTTTTTTTTATTATTTAAATATTAAATTTTAAATTTCTATTGTTTTTCCCTCCTTTATTTTTGGTGGGAAGGAAGGAAGCGCCAATGGGTGTGGTTTTGCACAAGGGCAACCAGCTCCTCGACAATACCGCTTTGATTTCTCTAGCCGCTCAACAATGCTGCCATGGTTATGGTTTTGCTCATCAACAACAACGAGGTTTCTCCGTCGGTCCATCTGCTAATTATGCTACTTATCAACAACTCATAGTCAAAAAATGAAAAAAAATTAAGGAAATGAAATTCCAATTACTGAACTACATGAAGCCAGGCATTGCGAAAATTTGGCTTACCTGCCAAAGGCAATGATCTGTGGTACGGGTCGAGTATATTTTCTTGGCCTCATCATCGTCATCATCATCATATCAGACCATAATGCATGAAATTAAAATAAACGAATAACAGTAAAAGTAACCCATCCGGATGTGGCTGAATATTTTGTACTCACCTCCTTTCCCGCAACTAAATGCAACTTCGATGCTCTATACTGTTGAAGGAGCGTGGCCAAGTTTTTATTTTTGTGCGTATACTGTGTGTGCACAATTCTTTTTATTCGTATCCGTTATATCTCGTAAGTAACAAAACAATTGAAAGGAAAAAATTGGATTTTTCTTTGCTTTTTGGTCTGATGAAAACGGACAGATGTCGCAGTTTAAATGGTGCGTGTCCTTCGCTCGGGTTCCTCTATCTTCAATAACAACTCGCATGTGAAAACTTCCACAATTCTTGCCAACTTTGAAGGCGATAATTTTATTTTTGGTGCCTGGGCAATGTTTATCACAAACATTAGACAGACGGACATGCGTAAATCAATTTAATATTTGATGCTGTATGGCCTGCAAACTTTCGAAAACGAATGCGAAACAATGAAATCGATAAGAGTAAGAACTAGTGTTCAAGTATCGTAACTTTCACTCAAAGTTTGTGAAAAGACTTCTCTAGTTTGCCATGAACGAGAATATGGCGACAAATTTCATCATTTCACTGTTTGTTACTAGTGGACCGCTTTTTAATCAACGGACTGCAATAAATACAAAAAAAAAAAATTTGGGAATTTTTAAATATATTTATTAACAACTTAAACAAGTATGAAAATTATATTCGGTCGTGACCGTATCGTTTATACCCATCAACGTTATGTTAAAAAAAACAAAAAAAGTAAAAGAACTAAATTTTCATGCTCTGGAATTGGGAGCAGGCGCGGCTGCTTTTTTCTATTTTCAAAATAAAAGTTTTTGCCGCACACTCACATGTGGGCGTTGTAGGCGTGTCCGTGCAAAAGTTTAAGTCAATTCCAATTTCTTTTGCAAATTTGTGAACGATATCCTAATTTTCGCTAACGGGAGTATAGTAACCACAAATACTACAAAGTTGCGCAAACAGGTAGATGGACAGACTAACAGACAGACATGTTTAGATGCATTCAAAATTTGAAAATGGCCAAGGATTCATATACTTTGTGGGGTTTTTGAAACATGTTTCTATTGCCATTGAAAAAAAAAACGAAATTTTTGATAGACTATAACGTTGGGTAGGCGTGGTCAATTTTTTCCACTATTATTTTTGTAGTAGTACTATAGCCCATGCTCGCCCATAGAATATGCGTTCAAATTCTTGTACATTTACCTGCTATCGTTTATGAGTAATGACCAAAAGACCAATTTCTCAGTCCTTTTGGAAAGCAGCGGCGTCTCAATGGTGCTGCGGAAGGGTCCTCCGACCGATTTGAGGCATTTTCAATACCAACTTGCATGCAAGAACTTACAATGTTTCTGCCAAATTTAAAGTCGATAGCTTCATTTTTGCGGCCAGGAGAAATATTTATAAAAGATGGACAGACGGATGTGCTTAAATCGTTTTAGAATTTGATGCTTACCAAGAATATATATACTTTGAGGAGTCCGTGGATGTTGCAAATGCTTTGACAAAATGAATATACCGCTCATCCTTCGATGATGGGTAAAAAAGTGTATTTATTAGATCGGCGAGAATTCCCAATAGAAGCGTTAACGAAAAATGAAATGAGTTTCATTAAAGGGTGTAAGAAAGCGGTTCGCCTCCTGACTAAGTATTACTTTGTTTCCCTACATACATACATACATACATACATACATACACACAAGCATTGCATGCAAACATTTATATCATTACTTACATCCAAACATATATTTAACATATAAACATATATTTAAACATATACATAAACATATATTTAATAATATGTTCAATCATTGAATAGAGTACTAGCGCGTTAGATCGTACAAAACAACAAAAAATATATAAAATAATAATGAGTAAATAGAAAATACATCTGCTACCTAACTATTTGTCAAGGGTCACTATATCATCGTAATCACCTCATATATCCCATAACTGTAAATAGGCAAAGCTAGTTAAGTATATACTAAACTGAAATATACCTAACGGTTAACATAGAATAAGTAGAATATAAACACGCATAGTAATAAGAAAGCAGGTAGATGTAAATATTATACATAAGCATATGAAGGAAAACAAACATGTTCGACCAGACAAGTATGATCGAACTTAAGCTGGCACATGTAAGAATAGATAGTTAAGAATAACATTGTATAACGGGATAGTTTGGTGGCCAGCACTATAAAAGAGCGTATCGCAATACGGTCAGTCTTTTATTGTGTCATAGCCGCCGTCGAGGTAAGTAAAGCATAGACTATACTACAAGCTGACTTTGACTATTAGGTTTTTTTGTTTGACTTTACGGATAGGGGCTGAGCTGGNAAAAAAAAAAAAAAAATCAAACAGTATCCTATTGCATTGCCCCCAGCTCAGTCAAATAATAAAAACGTATTTAGTTAACATTTGTTTTTTTTTTTGTTTTTTTTTTGTTTAAAGGCCTTTTTTAAAGAATATTTGTACAATGTTTATGTGAATAATGATGGATCATAGTTTCTCTTCACTTTTGCCCGTCACCATTAAAAATATACCGCCTTCGCGTTACAAATCCGAAGACGACGGAGCCCCATAAATGAATACAAATGAAATTTCGACTAATTTCAGACATTCCGTCTTTCGGTCAGCATGCTGTCGATGCAGAACATGAACCCCGAGTGATCGGAATTGCCCATGTGCGCGCGCTCTTCGCTTGTTTCCATATCACTCCGCCCATAACCGTAACTTCAAAATAATTCCGTCCCTTAAAAAGTTAACTCAGACGTACGTACTTCCGAAATGATGGCTCGGCTCAGTTGATATGCTCGTAATAAGGTTTTGTATATCTATTTGTGGCATGATGGGTGCTCAAGATTCGCCTTAAAGCGAGCGTAACAGTTTTACTTTTCTATCTCAGTCGTTTGATCCTCTTACATCCCAGACTATGAGGTCAGTCTTATTAGTAAATTAAATTAATCCAAAATTGGAAATTAAACGAGAAAAAATTTAAAACTAATTTCTTTTTTGTTTTTTATGATTTTTTTTTTTTTCGTTTTTTTACAAATTTTATTAAACCATATTCGGTTGTTTTTTTTCCTTTTCGTTTTTGTTGATGGTGAGGTAGTTTTGTTTTAGCGATGGACGATCATGCACCAGGTAAATATATATATATATATATATATATATATATATATATATATGTATATATATGTTAAACTGCATTTTTTTTCCGTTTATATATAAATTATTTAAAAATAAATATATCAACTAAGATTTTTTAAATAAATCACTGGATTTTGTAACAAATTCCTTTTCTTTTGTTTACGTATCTTTAGAAAAACGTCTTAAATGCTATAAAAAAAAAAAAAAAAAAAAAGATTTGATTTAAAAAAAAATATTGTGTTTTTGCAGTTGTAGTAAGTAAATATGATGGTCAAGTGTGGGTGTGTGCGTGTGTGTGTGTTGATCTGAAGAACTTCAATTTTCGAATTAAAAACTTTCTTATTAATGAATGTTGCAGCAACTGCTGCTTGTTTTTTTTTTTTTTTTTTTTTTTTTTTTTTTTTTTTTTTTTTATATAAATTTTCTTTAACTAACTTTATTTTTTAGGCACAATGTGATGTTGCGTTTTTTTTTTTTTTTTGCAGTTGTTCTTTTTAAAATTATTGAAGCTCAGGTGGAGTCTATGAAAGCAATAAGAAGAATGCTTTTCTTAAGCTTTCCTAGCAGCGAGATTTCATTATGCAAATATCTGATTCTTTCGCGAGCGATTGTTTCTCTCCTTTAAAAAAAATGCAAAAGCATTCTTTCATTTAGAATATCTCCTTACAGATGAGTCGAACTGGTGTTTGAAATGGTGTTTTATCGCAAAAAAATTTAGTCCTTCAATGCCCGTTCTTTGTTTCGAAAAAAGGCGGCATTTACAGTTTTTCTTTCTCTCTGCGTTACAATGAAGTTTACTTTCGCGGATAACCCGCTGAACAATTCGCAAACGGACTCATGAAGGAATTCAGGAAGAGAAAAGTCGCCTTTTCTGCTTTTCTGCTACTCGATATAAGAGAGTATCGTCTTCAGTGTCCAGATTATTTTCACGGAAAGACACGACAGATTTTATGCTATTTATTAAAAATCATAAAACAATTTCCGAATTTTAGATCAAATTAGTGTACTGTTAAAAACAATGGGCTTTTTTTTGCTATAAGAGAGCAGAAGGGATAGGTAGATGTGAGAGTGCGAATTAGACACAGGTAGGTAAAGAGATAGAAAGAGCGAAAGAGAGCGAGAGAGAGCGAGAGAAAAAGAGAGAGAGATAGAGAGAGAGAGAGATAGAGAGAGAAAGAGATAGATGGGTAGAAAAAGCGAAACAAAGAAAGAAAGGGACAGAGATGGATGGAAAGAGAGAAATAAAGAAAGAAATGGGAAGAGAGAGAGAGATGGAGAGAGGAAGAGATCAAGACATAATGAGATAAAAGAAATATTTCTTCCTTCTTCTTGATTTAAGGAATAAATTTTCACTAGAGAGAACAACAAAGAGAGAAATGGGGAGAGAGAGAGAGAGATGGAGAGAGGAAGAGATCAAGACAGAATGAGATAAAAGAAATACTTCTTCCTTCTTCTTGATTTAAGGAATAAATTTTAACTGGAGAGAACAACAAAGGGAGAAATTCGGGGAGAGAGATGGAGAGAGGAAGAGATCAAGACAGAATGAGATAAAAGAAATATTTCTTCTTTCTTCTTGATTTAAGGAATAAATTTTAACTAGAGAGAACAACAAAAAGAGAAATGGGGAGAGAGAGAAATGGAGAGAGGAAGAGATCAAGACAGAATGAGATAAAAGAACTATTTCTTCCTTCTTCTTGATTTAAGGAATAAATTGTAACTAGAGAGAACAACAAAGAGAGAAATGGGGAGAGAGAGAGAGAAATAGAGAGAGGAAGAGATCAAGACAGAATGAGATAAAAGAACTATTTCTTCCTTCTTCTTGATTTAAG
>KK502677.1:361778-379828 GCA_000688735.1 Glossina austeni
GAGAGAGGGAGAGAGAGGGAGAGAGAGGGAGAGAGAGGGAGAGAGAGAGAGGGAGAGAGAGAGAGAGAGAGAGAAAGAGGTACAGATGTAGAGTGACCATAGCCTAGGAGTTGAATGCCTGACCGATTATAAATCATAATGTACATCTACAATTTTGACCAAGTCTCTTATGAGTGGCCACAGACTAGGAGGTGGATGCCCGATCATAATGTATATCTACAATTTGAAGAAAGTTCTTATGAGTGGCCGCTGTCTCGGAGGTGGATGCTCGATGATAATGTCTATCTATAATTTTGAAGAAGTTTTTTATGAGTGGCCAAAGCCACGAGGTCGATAGCTACAATTTTGAAGAAATTTCTTTTGTCGTATGTGAAAAAATTGGTCCAAGTTGATCGCTCAAAATGCGAACCATTGTTGATTATAATTCTTCTCATCTTTCTAGTAAGGGAATTAAGTGCCAAAACCGCTTCCCTTTTGTAAGAATTCAAGAAAAAAAACTCATTTTTAAGTAGCAATAAGGGGAAGGGATGCATCACGTTCCAGTGCGGTGCTGCCAAATCACTTCATCATGTCTTGCTTTTTGATACGCTTTCCTGCTTTAATTATCGCTCGAATGAAGTGATAATAGACTACGTTATGGTCAATTCCATCTGATCAGGAGGACGAATTTGAGTCATTAAATGTTTAGTTTTAACCTCGCTGTTTATGAGTCGTTTAGACCTTGCCATAGTTTCGTTCGTTTTCATCGCCCATTACCGAACAGTAGCAATTTTTTCCCAAGCTAAACGCAAAATTTGATTCTTCCGTCAAACGATCTTAATCGACATGTCACCAAAGATCACTAAGACTATGTTATCCACAATTAGGCGTTAGGCACAATTGGCATTTACCACTGAAAATGCTATGCCGGCATAGCGGCGCTACGGCATTACCGTGTTTAGGATAGCAATAGTTACGCTTCTGTTTGAATGTCCTTCAAATTTGTCAATAAAAGCTCTTTAGATTTCGCAGAATGTTATGTCCACCACGTCCACTATGTCTTATTTGACAAAGAATATGTCACTAATTTACAATTTTAACGCGTAATACGGAAATTTGTTAGGAAAAACAAAAGTACTAACAAAAAATAGATTTTATTTAAATTGAATTGCGTTTACTTGAGGCGATCTCAAATATTTTTATGATAATATTAGCTAAGGATGTTCTTAATTATCGCAAATTTTTACCATACGTAACTTTAAGAAAACTAACCCTTGATTTTGATGTCGTGTTTGAAAGGGTGTCCTAGTTTTCTACCTAACAATGTTGTAACTGATTTTAAATCAGTTTCTCTCTTATCCAACCCATTATTTTATACCTTAATGCAGTGGTTTCCAACCTTCTTGTACCGGCGCCCTCCTTCTCAAAAAAAAAAAATTAATGCGCCCCCCTTTAAAAAACAAGTTGTTGCGTCCCGTTTACTGAAGTTTAGCGCGAGTGAGCACGAGAATAACCGGGATGTTGCAAGTGCTTATCTTTTGATTCCACGCCCCACCGGTACTCGGCTCCAAACGCGAAAGCGAGATATTTCGATTCGAAGAAGAGTATGAATTGGATGTTTTAGCATTTGTACACCAAAAATCCGCGGCGAGGATTGTGGATTACGTATACTGCTGATTCATTTTTTTGACACCTATTTGACCTCGTCCTACAGTTTGGAAACCACTGCCTTAATGTTTTGTTTTAATTAGAGCGACTTTTGTCCAGATTTCATTATTCTTCAAAATCATTTGGATTACACCATAATGACTACAAAAGATGATGTTTGGCTTATTGGAAACCTGTAACGTATTTTCGTAATACCATAATGTAGCGAAAAGTTTTATACATATATAAGTTTTATATACATATACATATATACATATATATATATATATATATATATATATATATATATATATATATATATATATATATATACAAAGTATTTATGTAAGCTTTTGCTAATCTCTTTAGAAGATTTGCTACCAATCGCTTCGCACGCGGGCCAAATGTAAGCAAAGTAAAAAGTAAAATATTCTTTTCCACTTGGTGTTTGTCACTTGGTTTGTCGGTTAGAAAAATTTTCATACTGACTTTTTAGGTAGTTCTCGCAAAAGTTTGTGTTTGAGCGGATCTTCAATAGCTATGAAAACAAAACATCTACTTCTGTCGGTTCCAGCAAGATATGATGGACGGATGGACAGATGAGCAAATTGATACTCTACGAAATTAGACGGTAAATCTTATGTATCTCCGTTCCTCGATGGCAGGTAAAACCATTATTTTATGGGAAGCGTATCAATTAAAATAAGTTTTTGCGTCATAATTAACAATAATTAACGATAAATTACTTAGCATACATTTAGCATGTAATTATGTTCACACATGAATGCGGTTCGCATAGTTCGATCATAAGTTCGGTCGGCTAAAATCAGATCAGACAATTTCCATTCATTCATTCCGATTCCATTCATTCACAGAGATTTTTTTTTTTGAAAGGGCTGACTAGATAGACCGATGGCCTTAAATGAAGTGAGAATTCCGTTCCGAAGTAAAAGTGCGTGTTATTCATCAGATGTCCAGATTTAAGGGTTTTACAAATAGAATAAATAAAATTTATTTACTCCTTTTAAGTAATTTAAGTCACTGTTCATAAATGCGTAGTCGGGTCTTTCATAGCACATAGGCATTAAATCATTTGATAATGTTTTCTTTTCTTCGTTCGGTCTATGAGGATCGATTGATGATAACATTCCGTAAGAAATGAAATCGGAAACCTGTTTGAAATATTGCGCAATTCATGAAGTGAAGTTGATGATGATGACGATGATGAGGGGATGATATGAAAAGAACATTATTGCGCAAAAATGGAGCCAGACACTCGTCTTTGCACTCTGAGAAAATTGTAAAGAATAGACTCCTGCTGTGTTACTATAACGAAACAGGTTGTTGTGCAATTTTCTTCTGTTTTTTTTGTTTTGTTTTTCTTCCGAGCAGACAGGGCATAGCATAGGTAGCAGACGGCAAAGATTAATTTTCAAAATAATCGCATTAGATAATGTGTTGAATAAGATCCCTTAAAACACGCACACACGCACACACACAAGAGAGGTGCAGAATACAAATTTTATGAGTTTTTTGTTTTTTTCACAGTGACAAAGTGTGTTACGCAAGAAGTCATTTGTGAAATGAGATTAACTTTGAAGTTGAAAACGAATCAAAGACAATTTTGCTGTAAAATAATTAGAAAATTTATGAAAAATTAAAAGGAAAAAAAAATATTAAAAAAAATGCTGATCAAGAAGTTTGCATTTTCATCAAACTTTTTTTAGTCAATCGATCTTCGGCTAAGAAAAGAGAGCTTTTTCTTTTTCCCCTTTTACGCTCTTTGAATATTTCGTGCACATGAAATAGCATTTAAAGCGCATTGGATTAGTACAATACGCAACATATCTATGAACTGATGAATATAAGATAGAGCGAGAGAGATATAATGAGTGCATTATCACTAAAGCTTTTACATTAAAGTGAGTTTGTCATTGTGTAAATCTTTTAACTCTATAAAGGGCGTTCATGTAAGTCTCTTTGTTACTCTACATGCATTGAAACCTGTTTTTCGAAAAAATTTATAATGGCGAACTTTTCTTGTTTGATAGGTATTTATGTATACGGTCTTGTAATTTAGTTTAATAGAAATAATATCGCTCAAGGTTTCTTTTTAATACTTAATGCAAGCAAAAAAACGGCGATATGCTAAGTTTGTTATTCTATTTGTCCCGGAGCCGGAATATCGTAAATGAATGAATGTATGTGACGTAAAAAAAAGAATGTTTTCAGGGGTTTTGCAAAACTCCCTTTGCTCCTAAGATAGAAATGAAAAAACTCGGTCTGGCCGGAGATAAGTGCTTAGCTTACTATACAGATCAGGTTTAATTGGAATGCAGTTTTCGGAAGCGCCATGAAATGTGGGGCTCTGCTTTTACTCAAGAATATCAACTCGAACAAGAAGACAAGTTAAAATTTGAGTAACAGCGATAAAACAGTGAAGTGCCAGCTAAGCTTAAAGTCAACCTGAAGTTGTCTTAGTTTTCCCCTACCTATGAGTATGAACTCGAGTCGAGTTTTTATATGAAAATTTTTATTTTTACCGGAATTTTGTTTTGAAACACTTACCTTGGAAAATATGATCAGATCACATGCCTTTTGGCAGGTCGATATTTTCTAAAATTTGTATAAATTTTTTTTGTGATATGCTTTTTATTATATAAAAAATATTCTAAGTAGCTTTGTTAACAAGTCGCAAAAAATTACGATACTCGACAGTAGTTGTGCTAATTGATAATGATTTTATATAAAGTTTTATTTAATTTATTTAATTATATTTAATGTAATGCTATTAGCGTTATTTTTTGATTGATTTTACACGTAACTATTTTTTTTGTGATCTAAGATTTAAATCTTATTGACGTTATTGTGTTTTTAGTGTCTTTTACACGTATTTAATTGTTGAATAATTGCCTTCTTCTCCTTTTTTTTTTTGTTTTAATTAATTTATTATTTTATTCGAATTTTATTTAGTTTATTTTACAAGTTTTAGATTGATTTACTTATCTAGATAAAAATTGCACTTATCTTATTGTTATTAATTAGTCCTTTTTACAGCCAAATTTAAAAATTATTACTTTTTTGTTTATTTGCTTGCGAAAACTCTGTCACTAAAACATCAACATCTCAAAATTCCTTTATATATATGCATTTATCCAGTAAAATTTCTTTGAGTGTATAATATTACACTTTTTCTTTTATTTTTTTTTTTTCTTTTTTATTTACGATAACGTTAATATTTGTTATTTTGTTTATTGTGAAAGAACAAAAAAAAAAATATTTCTATGAAAAAAGTTCGGATAGTTCGATGGTGTTCGGTGGTATATGTGTTGTTGCGATTCGAGCTCCGAATTGAATAAATGTGCTTTGCCACTGAGTGCATGCATAAAGTCATTCAAAAATATTTTCCCAATAATGTAGTTTAAGTGAGAAAAAAAAAACAAAAAAAAAAAAANTTGGCTTAGGCTGAATAAATCAAAAATATCAAATGGAAGACCGTTACTTTACGTGGAGGAAGGTCAAAACCATCGAATCATCATTTTTATCATTTTTACCTGTAGAAGCTGCTGATCAGAATTCTTGCAAACACCTAATAATTACCTCGTAAGTCCATAGAATTGTGTCCTGATATAAAATATGTTTCTAGGGTTGTTTGCACATGTGCTTTAAATGAAAATATCGAGAAGAGTTTAGTGCTTCCAATGAAGTTTCATCTACGAGTAAGTTCACATTGACGAAGCTGTGAGAGAAGGCTTTCAAGTAATGCTTTTAAGTAAACGCAAACTTATTTCGAAAATAGCTGATTATACGCATCATTTAATTGGGAAAAGGCAGAAAAATCTGAACCACGTTCAGATATAAATTTTTCTCGATTTCTATCGCTGACTGAACGCCTTACTTCACGTGCCATTTTCCTTTGCTCGAAATTGAAAGAAAAACTTTGCGCAGGCTCCCGTTAACCAATCGAAACTGTAAAATCAAATTCCAAGGACGAATTGCAAGTTGATCTCTGAAGGGAATTTGATGACTGGGCTTGACGTTGACATAAATGTTTTCTTATGAGGGAAACTATTTTAAAGGAGATAAACATTGTCGACCAGAGATTGCTTACAATTCCTGGTACTTTTCTGACGGGATATATTTCGCTTTGACATAAGTGGTTTCTTAAGAAGGAAACTATTTTAAAGTAGATTAACAATCAGAGATTGCTTACAATTCCTGGTACTTTTCTGACGGGATATATTTCGCTTTGACATAAGTGGCTTCTTATGAGGGAAACTATTTTAAAGTAGTTTAACAATCAGAGATTGCTTACAATTCCTGGTACTTTTTTGACGGGATATATTTCGCTTTGACATAAGTGGTTTCTTATGAAGGAAACTATTTTAAAGGAGATAAGCATTATCGACCAGAGACTACTTACAAGTCCTGATACTTTTTGGACGGAATATTTTTGGCATTTTCTTTACAGGCAAACAGTGAATTTTTATTCGAAATCCTTTAATATACACAAGTATGATATGAAAACACATTTATTTGTAGCATTGCAAGCGGGAAAAAAAATTCGTAACGAAGAAAAAGAAAAGAGCTGCAGAACAGGTAAAAAGAAACGTGCCAGAAAGACGTTCTACAGACGGTTTTAAATTACTGATGTCCACGCGCATAGCCATGCATCCATACAAAGTGATCCTTAACATATGCTAAACACACTTTGTTTACTTTATGCAAAAAAAAAAAGAACAAGAAAAAGAAAACAGAAATCTTTAAAACAAATTCCGACACATGCGAGATCCTCGACGGCCTTTTTCAAACAGTCGAGAAATTTTGCACATAAGTTGAAAGAAAATTTTCCTAAGAAAATGAAAAAAAAAAAATCGGGAAATTTTTTGCATTGCATTTTAAATGCATTTAAATTTTTGTTAGTTTAGGCGCAACACACACATACGTGAGATTAGAAGATTTTGCGGCACTTTACCTTTGCTTTTGTAAACATTCCGGACTGTTTGTAAACATACCACGAGCGTATGCTTAAGCACTATTTGGGTAACTCTTTCCTCGATCGATAAAACGTGAGAATATCATATCGCTTGGCAACGGTCAGTAAGAAAGAAATACGCATTCGAAGCGAACAGAAGGTGTTATTAAAAATCCTGAATAACGTGAGAGGAAAAATAAAGAACGATTTTGGAAAAGTAAGAAAATGTAAAAGTTGCTATGGTACTAAAAAGAGAATTACGGTACGATTAGACTAAGCTTTCCAGGCTAACCGATATTGAATCCTTCGGTTGATCTTTGCAATTCTGTAGTTTTGGAGATTTTGCAATAAAAATTTGATTATCATATAATCAAAAGGATCTATAGAAAAATCCGTGTAATCGATTGTAGACTTTATTGTAATGCCTTTACATATGATATTTGCATCGAATTTGGATTAGTTTGCAATAAATTAGAAATCTGTGCAAATTTAATCGCTTAGTTCGAAACTATTATGCCGGCCGAATTGTTGAAGGAGCTGTAGCTATTAATGCTCTTGCTTTCGCAAGATGTGTCACCATGTGACTCAAATTCATACAAAGGCATCCCGTATCTTGGGCAAGAAACACCCAGTCGAGAATAAATTTGGAGACAAAAGTACATAGGAAGCTTTTTTCTTGCATCCTCCTTCTCCTTTGCATCCCCCAGAGTTACATTGTGGTATGATTCACTATAAAAGAAGCGGTTAGATTAGGGTAAACATATGTTTGTCGTCTCTTATTAAAAGAGATAGAAAGAGAGAGAGAGAGAGAGAGAGAGAGAGAGAGAGAGAGAGAGAGACAGACAGACAGAGAGAGAGAGAGAGTTGAATATCAAGGATTTAGTTGATGGTCAAGGGTCAACTTTACGAGTGGGCGTGACGCACACAGAAAAAACTAGAACTTACAACTCATAGTACAAAACTGGCCCTCGAGAGCTAAGCACTTACACCATGAACAACAATCTTTAGCTTAGAGCTGATAAGAGTTAATTTTCTAAAGGAAAGACAATGGATCCAGCAACTAACAAGACTCTTCCAAAAATTGCAAGGTGATGCACATCAAGCATATGACCGATCTAATGTTGTGGCTTTTTCTCCTAAAAGAAAATGATTTTGAATATCTTTCAGACCCTCCCTTGTATCCATCTGTCGCTAACATTGCATAAGTTGTGTGCAGCAAATTGATTTTAGCAAAAGTAAAACAAAGTATTCGTAGAAAATCGTTTAGCAGAATGCATAAATCAATTAAAAAAAGATTCTGTGATACATTAAACTGTGTTAACACATTACCAACCGCACAAATTGCACCTCAATATATGCTACCCACCGGGCGTTTTTTACGTGTGATAACTAGTGAAGTTCTCAAATTTATGTAAACAACAATTACGTATTTATGAACATTGAAAGAAATAAAATAGTAAAATAGTGTTAATAGAATTAATTTTTATTTATTTATTTTCATTCAAGTGACAAAAGCAAGTTTGTAAAATTTAATATTTGTTTAGAGCATGATATCGTTGGAAACATTTAAGTTTATGTAGCGGTACTCCACAGCTTTTGCAAATATATCGAGTATATCCTGTTTTCTTATGCGCAGAACAGACTTTACTTNTTATATATATATATATATATAACTTTTTGATTTTACGGCGGTGAGCATTTCAATAATAAGCAAGATGGCTGGGGCCAAAACGAATCAAAGTATTTTCCTATTTAGATATATCGGGGTTACAAAGACAAATCTGATGGGCTCGCGTCCTGCATTGAAGAAAGAACTTGTGTTATTCGAAAATATAGGAACGATATGTATACAGATTTAAACATGACGATCATGTCAAATGATGAAATGTGAAAAGATATTTTATCTGACAACGCAGTGGATGACTTGATGAGTATGTATGGGAGCGTTGTAGATTCCGTAAGTCTTTAGACGGACTGACAAGCGGCTCAAAATCGACTCAAAATTAGATTTTTTTTTACAAAGGCAAACGTGTTGTGGCCTCTGCTATGCAAAATATCTTGACGTAGCGATCCGTAACATTTTTTTGTTCTATTGTTGTCCAGTGAAAACCACATACCACATACAGAATCTGTTCGCTTGATTTTTCCAACAATTCTTTATAAACAACTTGTTAACTTTTTCTCCTTCTTGCAATGAAAAGCCTTTAGCCTCATAACAATTCATTGAAAAGCATTTGTGTTCACGAGTGTAGGCTACGCAGGCTAGGGTTTAAAGAGGAAATCTATTTCTCTTTTTTTTTAACATTTTTATGTAAGATTTTTTTGTAATTCATTTTCTTAAATTTTTTACAAAAATTTCCCAAAAATATTTTTTTTGTGTTTGTTACGTTAATTGTGATTTTTTGACTTTTCCCTTTCTTTCCGGCTAAAGCCACAATAATAAATTCCTTTTAAACGCCATTATTTTTGATTTTAAGTCGAGTGCATACAATGACTTCATTAATAGACGGAAAACATAAACCAAATAAATGGATATTTATTTTTCATCCAGAAAATAATGACAGAGTCAACCGCAGCCGGACACACCTACGCCTGCGTATTCTTAATGCAACTAGAGAAAGAGATTATCATTAAAATAAGCCGCAAAGGTTCAGATTATCATTAGTTGTCTGTCTTTACTTACGAGAAAAGCAGGTAAACGAAATTATTAGCAATCTATAAATTGCTTAAGTGGCTTATGTGTATGCTAAAGGACTTGAAATAATGCACTAATCGATAAACAATAAAATCGAAAAGTGCATATAATAGAAGAAACGTTGTTGCATAATTTACAACTTTATACAAAATTCTTTTCTGTTATTTATTTTATTGTTTTCCGTTTAAGAAATCAAAGAAATATCCGGAATTACACACAAACCTACACCCCTACATATATAAATTTCTGCCAAAAGTATTAGGTGTTTGCACAAATTTTGATCATTTTTTCACTTGAAAAAGGCATTTATTGCAGAAAATTGAGGCAATGAGAATATTTTCCATAATTTCGAAAGAACTTATATTGGTCTGACCACGATCTACTCACCGACCCATTTTCACACTTCTTCACCTTTGCGGATCCGCATGCCAGCGAAGCTGTGCTGCATCGGTGTGAACAAGTGGAAGAAAGGAAGCTCCATGTCTGGGGAGTACGCTGGATGTGGCAGAACTTCTCATTCTAGCTGCAATAGTGTATCCTGGACAACTTTTGGAANTTTTTTTTTTTTATTTGCAAGCAAAAAAAAACTTCATTTTTTTTTTTTTTAAATTAAAATTTTTTATACGTGACAGTGGTGCGATTTTCTTCTTTTAGCAGTTTTGATAATAAGTTTTTAGTGTAAATTTTTTTTTTAGATAAGATTTCTTCGTCCACGTGTTTTCTTTCGGATTTAGTTTATTCGTTGAGCTTGTTTGTATCTAGCTTTACCAGAGTGTGATACGTTCAATTTATCACTTCATTGGTAACGTATTTTCTGTATTCGCGTAAAGCTCGTTTGTAGTTGTAGTCTGCTCTTGATTCGTGGAAACGCAAATGTGGCAAATTAAATAAAACAATTGAAAAGAATTTCTTCTTAATTATCTTACCAAACAAAATGTTTGCAATTAAAAGGCGTATTATTTATAAATAATTTTGATTAAATAAATTTAAACTGCTAATCTTATGTCTTAAAGTGAAGTGTCTCAAGTCAGTTTATTTGGCAAATAATCTATAAGTGATAACGGATGTATGTAAGCTTTTTATACAATTGTTGATAAAACCGAGTTAATATCAAGGCCACTTACATTTAGGTTATGTTTATTTATATTTTCGCTTATGTTTTTTTTTTTTTTGTTTTTTCTAACCTTGAAAACTATTAGAATAAATATGTTTTAAAATAATTAAGGATCTTTGAATTAATTAATTGAATTAATTTTTTTTTTCCAACCTTGAAAACTATTAGAATAAATATGTCTTAAAATAATTAAGGATCTTTAAATTAATTAATTCAATTAATTCAATCAATTTGTTTAATAAAAAAAAAAGCTGACCTTAAATAGAATAAAAAAATGTGAGAGCATAGTAAATAAATAAAATTTAATAGCAATAATTCAATACATAAATATTATGAAGAGTTCAATCGATGATCAAAATTGTTATAATTAAGCTGAATAAAATTGCTTTAGTTGAATAGCTCTACTATATCCTAAGTTATTTTTTTATAGCTTTAATGTTGTTTGTTATGTATGCGGATAAAACCCATTCGTTCACTGAAGTTTCAAATAATCTTGGTGTGGGAATGTACGGTAATGGGAGTTTTATACAAATAACTGGCATTGATTATAAATTACAATTTTATTATTTTAGGTTTGATTACCTATTCTGAATATGATCGGTGATCTACATGCCAAGTTTCCATTTTCTTTATCAAATACGTATTTATATACTTGATGCTGCTCTTTCTAAAGATTCTGAGGTGATTCTGAGAGTTATAAATAGAAGAAAAAAACTTAGTAAACTCTATTCTTTTTTCTAGTTATAAATATGCTTAAGTGGGCCTTAACTACTACTTTCCTCTGTGTATTGTGAAGCACTTTAATATGACTCTCTGCCAAAGCAATAACAAATTAACAAATTTATCAATAAGCTTAAGATTACCGTAAACTATTATTATTATTATTATTAATTTAGCCGGAGAAATAAATTCTTAGACTAAAGTCTTAAGTCACTAGTATTCTTGGACTATCGGATTTATTAAAAATTGTACCGCACTAGAGAATCGATCCCACGACCCCATTGAGTTGCTAGTCGAGATTCTTTGCCTTCAGCCATTCAGGCGGGTCCCGCCAACTACACAACAAGCTTGGAAAACAGTTTTGGAATTTATTATCAAAACAATTTGAAAATTTGCTTGAAAGCTTGAAATCCATATTGAAAAAGTTCAATTATACCTATTCATCAAATTTGCATGGGGATGAAACCGTCTCCTTCTGTGAATTGTTATAGTATACGACTTTTTGCTCATTGTTTTTAAAAACCACTTTTTACTTGATAGTATCAATGTGTATGTAGGTAAAGTGAAAAAGCGTAACTACCGTACATAAGTTTACAGTTATCCGTATATAGGCTTTTGAAAATAAGGCGGTCGGGAAAAANTTTTTTTTTTTTTTCGTAATAATATTCACTACACTAATGGGTATAGAGAGAGGCAATCTAACAGCAAGAACAACAACAACAGCAACAGCAACAATATTTTCATACTCTGCACAAGTGTCTCGCAAACATAATAATAAATAGGGGAAGATTTTGCGTCGTTGCATTATACGCATGTGCTCTCTTCTCATTTCTTCTCCGCAACTCAATTGAAACTTACTTGTATTGTATTCGAAAAGAGAATTGTGGAGAAATTTCTAATCTAATCTCTCTTTCAATTTAAAAGTATTTAGCGTTTATAACAGTTTGCCATGCCATGCATGCCTTATAAAAGTAAGCAAAATGCAATATATTTCCACCTCTTTCTTTTGGGTTAGAATGCAATAGCGCTTTAGCTTTAGCGAATTGCCTGGTGATCTTCAGACCAGTTCGTTAATGCATTTTTTTTTTAGTTTTAGTTTTTTCCTTCCTATGTCGCATTATGTTAGAAAGAGACGCTTGACGTTTGTTTTAGTTTTTGTTTTTTTCATAAATAACGGCCATCTTGTAGCTGACTTTTTTCGCGTTTTTTATTTCTTATGCTTTTTTTTTTTTGTATTGTTTTTTGTTTTTTTTTTCAATCCTCTATAGCACCCACAGACCGCATTAATATTTAGATATTTGTATGGATGTAAGTGTAATACATATGCAACTTTTTATGCATGTTTTTATTCTCTTCTGGTTTCTTGCCACGTTTGCTTTGATAGTACAGTCAGCTAGGTTTTTATTTTAATAGTTTCAGTTTTTTAGGTTCGTTAGACACTCGTTGTACTTAGTTAAAAGTTTTTTTTTTTTGCGAATAAAATTTTCTCTCTATCTGATAAAAGCCTTACAAGAGTAAGCAAAGAAAAAATTCATTTTAAAAATCAATTCCACATTATTGGCTGGCTAATTAAATTAAGGATCCCTGCACTAATAAAAGACAGAGATGGGAGTATGTGAGCATTTAAAATGTGTAAATATTTATGCGAAAAAGATGTTCTTTATAATAATATGCAAAGCACTGAAATAAAACATATATATATATATATATATATATACATTCGAAAGTATCTGGAAGCGTTATCACGGTTACAACGATTACAATTGAAGTGCTCGAGGTTTAATTCTTCATTATAATTTAACAATTTTAAATCGATTTAAGTATGTCCGTCTGTCCGCCTGTTGTAAACATTCTCCTCGCCGGAAAAAAGAAGCTAGCGACTTACAATTTAGCAGAAACATTGAAAGTTTTTCCACACATTGCCCAAATGGCCCACATCGGTTGAAGGACGTACCCCCACACCACCACGTAAATTAAGAACATATCTGTTTTTCAATGGGAATGAAAAAATTGGTTTTTTTGGCCATTACTCATAAACTATAGCAAATAAATGTACAAAAATTTGAACGCATATTCTATGGGCGATGGTGTAATATTTGTGTACAAAAATGGATAAAATTTACCTCACCTATTTAATATTACAGTGTATCAAAATTTAATTGTTCTTTCAGTGTCGCGCAGAAACAAGCTTCAAAATGTAATATTCAGGTTGTCTTAAAACTTATTACCNGCAGCAAATTGATTTTAGCAAAAGTAAAACAAAGTATTCGTAGAAAATCGTTTAGCAGAAGGCATAAATCAATTAAAAAAAGATTATGTGATACATTAAACTGTGTTAACACATTGCCGACCGCACAAATTGCACCTCAACATATGCTACCCACCGGGCGTTTTTTACGTGTGATAACTAGTGAAGTTCTCAAATGTGTATGTAAACAACAATTACGTATTTATAAACATTGAAAGAAATAAAATAGTAAAATAGTGTTAATAGAATTAATTTTTATTTATTTATTTTCATTCAAGTGACAAAAGCAAGTTTAAAATTTAATATTTGTTTAGAGTATGATATCGTTGGAAACATTTAAGTTTATGTAGCGGTACTCCACAGCTTTTGCAAATATATCGAGTATATCCTGTTTTCTTATGCGCAGAACCGACTTTATGTTGTCTGTGGGGACATTTTTTCTTGCCGCCAGTAACAATTTGAATAAATATATGTTTATTCATATCCATCGAAAGTCTATCTGGTGGATCAATTCTGGGTGACTGTTTTGTTCTTTCCTTACTTCCTGTTGAAGGTTCTTCTTCCATGTTGTCCGCAATTTTGAGTAAAAATTGTTTATAGTCTATTCTCGGTATAGGGATCAACGAAGAGAAGCGGGCATCAAATTATATACAATAAATATAAATTGTCAAACGGGCAGATTTCCCCGATCGGTCGTGCACCGACATTTTAAAAAATGGGGAGATTTCCCCGAGCGGTCGGCAATGTGTTAAGCTTAAGAGAATATATACACAGTGTAAAGTCGTATTAACTTCAGCTGTAATCATGTAATTGATGAAAAAGTATCAGTAAGTAAGAGGAAGAAAGCCTTTAGCTTTCATTTACTATGCTATGTTATGCTAGGCTATACTTGCACATAGAGCACCGCAAGAGTATATATAGCAGCACGAGTTTTGTGTAGCCACACAGTCACACAGGCACAGCAAGCAGAGTCGCGCGCGCTTTCAATATTTGAATGAAGTTGTAATTAAGGATCAAACATAAAACTGTCTTCGGCTAAGGCTAGACTCCTCTTGGGCAGACAAGAGCAAGAGAAATTTCTTTGCGAATGATATGAATTTAGATGATTGTGATAGGGGAACAGAGGCTTAAAAATTTGCATTCAGATTTCTTATTGAATTCTAGTTAATAACAAAGATATTCCGAAAGTATGCATTTCGTTGTTCCTTTCATGCCAGTCTTGCCTTTCCAGGAAATGTAAATTTTGTATGCAAAAACGGCTCGGATGAAGTCCACTTATATTGATTGTCAACTTTGAATAAATTTATTTATGTTATTTGATATGAAAAATTTACGCGCTTAACTTTATAGAGTTCGTAGTAAATAGCTTTTCGTTCTCTCTGTTAGTTTTTTTTTATTACTCACCTAATTACAGATAAGAGCATATTGTCACAGCGTAAACTGCGCTGTAGCACCAACATCTATATATAAAATATATATTGAATATTAGAATGTTAAGCGAATGCTAACATTGCTTGTGTAATCATACATTTTCGCGTACTACAATAATAGTCAACAGGAAATGTAAATTTTTGTAAATTTTTCTCTTTTCATTCATTATTGCGTTTTTGTTTTTTTTACTTTTTTTGTTTTTTCTTTTAATACGATAATGATTCGAATTTTGATTAGTTCGAAGAGTTCTATAACAGGCTAACTTTAACTTTAAAAGCAAATAACTTTATTTTTCTTCTGTTGTCTTTCATAATTCATTTTTGTACATTTGTAAAAATTTCATTGGTAAGTGCAAAAACTTGATGTTAAACTCGTTTATGGGAAAAATTGTCAAAAGAAAAAAACAATTCTTCATATCGATACACTTGTAGGATTTAAGAAAAGAAAAAAAANCCTCGCCGGAAAAAAGAAGCTAGCGACTTACAATTTAGCAGAAACATTGAAAGTTTTTCCACACATCGGCATTGAAAATGGCCCACATCGGTTGAAGGACACGCCCACACCACCACGTAAACTAAGAACATCTTTGTTTTTCAATGGGAATTTGGGAAAAATTGGTTTTTTGCTCATTACTCATAAACTATAGCAAATAAATGTACAAAAATTTGAACGCATATTCTATGGGCGATGATGTAATATTTGTGTACAAAAATGGATAAAATTTACCTCACCTACCCAATATTACAGTCTATCAAAATTTAATTGTTTTTTCAGTGTCGCACAGAAACAAACTTCAAAATGTAATATTCAGGTTGTCTTAAAACTTATTACCTCTCACCATCGATTATATGTTATGATTGAAGGCACATCAAAGCAAGTATACAAGTGTTTAATAAAATACGCAATAAAACTATAGGTGTAAGTGCATGCTATCGTAGCACTTCTCCGGAGCATAAAAGCAAACATAAACGAATCGTAGACGAACACATAGATTTTGCTGAAGTGAAGATAGCCCAGCTTTTTGAAAAGACAAAAATGTGGGCTATGGGCAGTGGAGTAACTTCACGCCAGTTATATTTTGCTTGACTAGTGAAGTAATCTTCGCTTAAGGAATTATTCATATTTAAGCATGCAATTCGCATTAATTTTGACTTTCAAAATTCAAAATAAATTTGAAAATTGCAATTATGCGGGAACACTGTTAAATGACCTGAACATATGCCATGCAATACGGTAAGCGCATCTCTCGGATATTATGTCATGTAGATCAAGGTGGAATCTAAGAAAGATTTTCGAAACTTGGCTTTTTCCTTTATGAAAGAAACGGCATTCGTTTACTTTTTGTCTGTCTTCCCTATAATATAAAAACCCATAAAACCTCACCTTACTTGGAAACTATTATCATAGAATTTTCGCCATTGAAATGCAATTGTTGTGAAATGCATTTTTACTGTCTTGTAATATTTTCGCAATTAAAAACAAAAAAAAAAAAAAAAACTAATAAAAGGAAACAAAATTCAGGTTCAAAACCAATAACCCTTTTTAACCCTTTTTCAAGGAAACATTTTCTTTCCAAAGAGTAATAAATAATTTGGCAAAAATTTTCATTTTTATTACACCTATCCATTTGCTTAAGGTAAGGAAGCGTAGAAAATTTTGTAAACTCATTTAATATATGACATTAAATATTAAATTGGAATTGGCTCAGTTAAATATGCTCCATAATTGTATTTGCATTCTTCGCCATTTACAGACAAAGTCCTAAAAAAGTATAACTTATCTTACCGTCCTACTAAAGCTCACTTGCTCTTGCACTTGCGCGCATTTATCCAATCGTTTTATCTGCCATTCGAGATCGCCCTTTAGTTCGCTTTCTTTCTTGTATCCCCTTCTGCTTCTATTGCTTTTGAAATTCATGAAATTCATGAAAAAAAAAACTTGAAAAGAAATTTAACCCATTTAAACCCTTTTAAACATCAGTTAAATATTTTCCTTATATAAAATACACAAAAAAAAAAGTGTTTGTAAAAGGTTTGCACAAAGNCTTTACGTCTGTCCAACTGCCGCATTCGCAAATAAGCAATTCTGATGGGAAATCTTTACATCTGTCCAACTGTCGCGTTCACAAATAAGCAATTTTGACGCGTAGATAAGGTTTGTATCAAAATGTTTACAATTTATTTATTCACTTCAGGTGCAATTTTAATTCTAGAATTCACTTCTTACTGCATTCTATGTTTTTGAATAAATTATCAACTTTTTTTTTCTTTTTTTGATAAAATTATTTTTTTTGAAATCTCTTTTCTTTTTTAGAATGCTTTCATTTTCATTTCAATTCACTTGAATTAATTCATTTTTCTTTTTAAATTAAATTTTCAAAATAAAATTATTAATTTAATATTTATTGTTTTAAATCTTATGTGATTTTTTCACAATTGCCATAAAATATATGTGTTTTTCACGAAATTTCTCATTAATTTTTTCCGCACTTACATGAATTTCTTTACAACAAGTACGAAAGTTGTAAGCGACTGAAAGTTCGAAAGCGAATTTAACAAAAAAAACTTCACGCATTTACAACTTATTAGAATCATATGTAGAACAGTGTAGTCGGCCGCAAAAATTGATCGCAAAAACAGGGTTAGACGAGTAAAACGTAAATAAAGTTTTCAAACCGATTACAGAAACATGAACGAACAACAAATTGCATACACATGCACATGTACAGGTACGTATAGGCTATACAAGCATAAATGTTGTAAGCTTTTTTTTTTTTTTTATTCTGGATTTTTAAGGCAGCTTGGCCCGCGAATTCAGGCAAGCAAACACTCATATAAAATTTGTATCACTACTGCGTAAAAAATATTTAAAAAAAATTCTTAAAATGTTAAAATGTTTGTGTGTTGTGTTTTGCGTTTTTTTTTTTTTTTTCGAAAAATTAGTGATGTGCGTGGAAAGTTTACAACGCGCTGACGTTCAACGAAATACAATTACAATGTGATGATGAATGGATAGAAGAATGGCGGGATAGTTGATGTAACCGAGTGCTCGTTTGTTTTTGTAACATAGAGCAATGACCTTGATTGAGTTGTTTGGAAATATGAAGAATAACAACGCACCAGAACGGCATTGTAAGAAGCATAGTCAAGTTACGAAAGGCCTCTTCTCTCTCTCACTCTCCCTCTCCCTCTCCCTCTCTCTCTTTCTCTTTGAATAAGAACTTAAGGCTTTTTTTTTTTTA